>JBCFYV010000012.1:19732733-19753838 GCA_039000515.1 Timema cristinae | reverse complement strand
TTTGTTTATATTAAAGTGAGGTTAACTACCACTAAATAATTCATACCTCAGAAAAAATCTGTTATTCTGATAACCGCGTTAAATCCCTCTTCAGATA
Source organism: Timema cristinae (assembly GCA_039000515.1). Taxonomy (NCBI): domain Eukaryota; kingdom Metazoa; phylum Arthropoda; class Insecta; order Phasmatodea; family Timematidae; genus Timema; species Timema cristinae. The sequence continues at coordinate 19,753,741 of JBCFYV010000012.1, read as the reverse complement.
AAAATTTTAGACAAAACAGTTAATGCATTGATTTTTTTAAATGTTGATGCTTAATGTGAATTTGGAATACCTCTGTGATCTAGTGGCCAGATTTTCCTGGCTACAGATTCAGAGGTCCCGGGTTTGACCCCCGGCGCTTCCAGATTTTTCTGTGAAGTGGGTATAGAACGGGGTCAACTCAGTCTCGTGAAGACAAATTAATGAGGAGCTAACTAAATGATAAAGTAACGGCTCCGATCTAGAAAACTGAGTGTAATGGTCAGAAAGTTCATGGTGCTGACCACATGACACCCTCTATCCACAGAAGTTGACACTATCTGCGGTGGTTGCTCGTTTAGCCTAGCTCGATTGCAGGCTGATACCATGGAGTTTTCTAACGTGCATTTTCTGAACACATAGATAATACAGGCACACGACTCACTAACTAGTCCATTTCTAGAATAGACACAACTTTAAATCCCTGGAGTCTAACCTGGAACCATTATATCAGCAGGTAGATGCACTACTGACTGAACTAAGGTATCGGAATCTCTATAATTCTCACTTCAATGAATGCATTGTGTCAGTTCTTGAGGTTGAATCTATGGAGGCTTATCACATGTCTCCCTAGAAGACTTTTGATTGATTTTAGACATATGAATTTAAAAAACACTAAAATATGTATAGTTTCATCCTGACCCAAACCCCTATCAGGTATGGGTATTATTTTTTGGTGTTCTAGTTTGATTTTCTTACCACCGTGTCTTACTGCCTATTCAGGCTATACTTAGGATATATGATAAATACTCTAATGGGGTAGGGATTAGGAAGGAAGGATTTTAGAAGCACTGCACCTTTCTTTTGACTACACTCCCTTGCTCCCGAAGAAGACTACAGCCAGTCTAGAGTAGGAAAAATACAGTAGAGTCTTGCAATAACTTGAATCTTACAGCTCAGAAAGAAGAGTAAAATCCTAAATAATATTATTTATGTTGTCAACATCCCTTTTTCTCAAATAATACAAAACCTACAGCAATGAATAAGGTTTCAGTGGCTAGGATTTGTTACCGACTTCTGACTCAGATTACGTTAAAACACATTGTTTGTTTAAAATTTAAGCTAAAAGAAAAACCTATATATTATTTTTGTTGTCAACATCCCTTTCTCTCAACAAATGGAAAACTCTATGTAGCCTTTTCAAGAGTCACTAAATCTAACACTATTTTTGTATCAATTACTGAAAATGACAAACAAAAAATTCAAGATTATTGCATTCTGACATCAAATATTACATACAAAGAGGTATTGTATATTGTAAATACGTTCAGAACTTCAATAATTGCAACTTAAACAAATATAATAATTATAAGAAAAATTGCATTTATCAACTTACCTGCGAATGAAACAGCATTTGCATAGATAACTTGAAGAAATTTCAAAACACGTTACAAGAAACACATTTCTGATTTTAAATATAATAGAACAAAATCAAAATTTGCTGAACATCTTAAATACTCAAACCACCAACCAAAACCTGTTAAACAATGTTTGGAACCCCTAAACACAGCAGAAAACTTGTTCAAACGTGCAGCTATTCTTCACAAAAAAAAAAACTTATTCTTAACGAACAACTACACTAATCTAACCAAATTTTAATTAACACTATAAAATATTTACCTAAGAACATCAAAATCCTTTAAACCCATTCCTTCTTTCTCTATCTTCCAACGTAGATAAATGGCCCGTTCGAGCCGGTGAGGAGATTAGAACCGTTTATCCTCCCTTATACTATCCATCTAGTCGCCAATTTCTTGTTTTTCGGTCATAGTTTCATTTTTTCATCTTTCTTCTACCTAATATTACATACCTTCGTATATTCAACTACACGTCAAATTAAGTTGTCAGCACTGTATTTATATTTTACTGAACTCTGCAACACACCACACTAAGGCAGTTAACATGTTAAGTTCGTTGTATCACATTGTGTGTAATCACCTATGCGAAGTAAGTTTGTTTGTTTCAAATACTGTAGCATTACTCAATATTATATTTAGTTCTATTCTTCTTTATCAAAATTTTATCTTAAGTTTCACTTTTTTCGTATTTTATAGCAAGTCTTTAATTTTAATTTCAGCTCCATGATTGTGATGCGTTAATACCAGCACCGAAATATGTCGGACAAATAGAGTTCCCGTAACTAACAGCAATACAGGACACGGAAACAAGGAGTAAAGGAACACAATTTTCCAGATAATGTTCAAATAACTATAAAAATTCTAAGTTTGCTTTCGGAAACATCAATTTTATTATCTCATTTAACTTGTGTTTTAAATCGTTTCTATATTTTAACTCATTTTAAACTTAACTATTTATGTATTGTATGTTTAGTTTTTACCGTCACTCAAAATAAGTGGTCAATTAAAGTAAATCGTTTCATTTAATGTGTTCATTTGTAATTTATTCACACTTCTACACTATATTTTAATTATCTCAGTAAACCAATGTTTTTATTAATTGTTGGCTTATGATTTGACTTATAAATGATTGTCAATCAATAATATGTATGTTATGTTTTTAGCTTACTACATTTGACTCTTATTGTAGTACATGTTACAATTAATATATATATATATATATATATTACCAAGCAACTTAACTTTTTATAAAGTTCAAACATAATTCAAATATCACAATATCTTAAATTGTTAACTAATTTAAACCCATATATTTAATTAAATTTTAATTGTCGATATAATATCTACGTCTTAACCTTTACTATATTCTACGCTCCTTACGGAAGATTCTTTTAGAATGTTTTCTAAAATGTGTTTCACATTAATAAACTCTCTTTGCTATTTTGAATAGCTTGAACGTATTATATTTTACTATATCTGATTTTTAAACGGGATGGATAAAAAATATTATTATTATTATTATTATTATTATTACAGTTTCGTTACAAAGCTATACCTTAGGTCTAACTAACACATTCGACCTTATATTTTCCAGTAATCAACTGATGGACAGGGCCATTGCACTGGGGTGGCCTGGGGTACAGAAGGGGGATTGTCATCCTCCCCTATGTTTGGAAAAAGCTTGAAATTTTGGAATTTTGTGGAGAGTCGAGTCTTTGAGTTGATAAAATCTATAACTACTCTGTACCAAAGTACTTTCGACTATAAAAGTTCTTTACTGCAAACCTATACAGATAAATCTTAAATTTGCCAAATGTTGATCCATACTATTAAAAAGTCCTCAACTTCATAACTTATCAAATAATGAAAGGGGGTAACGTCTGTACTAGAATATATGGAAAGATTAGTTAATCAAATTGTCTAGTAGCACCATTGTCACTCACTGCTTATTAGTTTTAATGGCACTACTACTAGCCTACTAGATACTAGTAGCCTTAAGGAGGTTAGATAATATTTTAAGATTATCACTTGATAAAGCCTGGAGTTTTTACAAGCTTAAACTTGTTAGATTTCCTGCACACAATGATAGTGAATGTCGTCGAAATAAAAACCCTTGTAACTTGAAAAATTCATCATTAACAAATCACTTTAAAAACACAGTCACATAGAGCCTCGAATTAAGGCCAAAAATCACCTCAAATGTTAACATTTCTCCGGGGATGATCCTCTGGCCCTTCTATTAACTGGGGCGTATTACATGCTCCCATACCACCCCTCCGCCTGCCCCTCCCCCATTCCCCCCCAGTCAACTTAACATTTTCCTTGTTACTCTGTCCCTTGGGATTTGGGAAGTTTTAAAATTCCAGAATGCCTATAGATGGAAAATTCATGGTCTCCCCACTTCCTCCCCCGCCCCCCCCCCCCCAAACATTTATTTCATGTGGCTTGTGGATTATGTTTGACGTCTTGGTGAATCCTGCTTCAAATTATATTTTAGATGTAACAACTGGATGGTGAGGGGAAAGAGCAAATTGGGCGAGAATCCCCAGTCCTAGCCTGAAAAGAACTGACCTTCCCTAATAGCAGTGGTGAGGCTAGTAGCAATTTTATTTTCTGCTTTTAATCTAACAATCTTCTTTTTTTTACTGTCGTACATGAGTGTTTATAACCTATGTCATCGTCGTTGAAAGGTGAAGTAAACAATCATTTCCCCTAAACTTCAATCACTCACCCTCTTATTTCAATACCTTAATTCCGTCGGTAGTGCATCTGTCTATCCTTAGGCCCTAGGCTTGATTACAAGTCCCACCGAAGACCTAATATTAATCATCTGTATATTATATATATGAATTGGTTTTTTTTTATCGCGTTTGTGAGTACGCGGACCAAACCATCGTTCTCATTTGGTTTTGTTTGTTTGTGATGATGAGTTCAGGGATAGAATCCGGAATACCCTATTCAAGTGTTATTTTATTAGTGATTTCCCCCTCTCCTTCCATGCAAATTTTGGTACTTTTCTTTTCAGCTCTACCTCCTTCATTCATACATCGTGAGTATAACCTCAATGTAAAAGTACCAAAATTTGCATGGAAGGAGAGGGGAAATCACTAATAAAATAACATTTGAATAGCTATTCCGGGATTCGATCCCTGAACTCACCGTCACCAACAAACAAAACAAAATGAGAACGACGGTTTGGTCCGCGTACTCACAAACGAGATTAAAAAAACCAATCATATCTATAATGTAGAGGCGATTAATATTAGGTCTGACACATTACCTCAGTTGGTAGCGTGTCTTCCTACAGAGTTAAGGGTACTGAGTTTGATTCCCAGCATAGCCAGTAGATTTTCTTTTGTGTAATGTGGGTTTCCTTTTTCATAGTGATGAAGTAACGGGCTGGTGTTGAATCTGGTATATAAAGTTTATAAATAGTGTGCTGATATAAGTAGTCGTTCCAAAAAGTACGTTAAATACCACATGTAGGGTGGGTTTTTTTAAGTTGGCACAAAGAAATATCTTTAATAAAACGCATTTGAGAAAAAAAAAATCATATAAATCTGCTTGGTTTTGAGACGCTGACTAAAGTGACATAATTTAGTTGTATTAGTGGACGTCTTCATGGTCATCTCAAGGTCTATGGCTATTGATAATATCTATCAACAGAGAGAGCTGCAAACAACATGAATTGATGCATAAATGTATTAAAATGGTTTTAGTAATTTTAGTAACTAGCTTCTATTGTTCATCCTACAAAATCATACTATAACCGACCAACTAATTGGACCACCTCTACCGATCCAGTGACTATTGTGATTCCGATCCAATACAGGTCGAGCAATTCTGGAATAATGGGAAGGGGACCATCATGCTGAAACCACAAGTTCTGCTTTTCTTGTAGGTTTAAATTTTCTAGCAGCGATAGCAATCCTTGATCTAGAAAGATTATGTATTTGTCTCCATTCAATGCACCATCAATAAAAAGGGGACAATCAATTTGTCTCCGATTAGTCCGTACCTAATGTTCAATATCTTTCAACTTGACGCAACTACCCCGGTTTTTCTACACTCCACTAATACAGGCTGTGTCGGTTAACTATCCCACGATTCTTAAAGCTCGATTCATCAGAGAATAACACTTTAAGAAAAAAGTTCTTACTTTTTCAAGTATCCATTGGCAGAAAGAATGCCACTAGATTGAGAAAATCTTCTCCATGAAGCTCTTGATTCAATAACACGTGGTAAGAAATACATTTCCGACACTTTATTAGTTTGAGCACACTACTCTTGGATATTCCTAAATAGCTAGAATCTCACGAGAATCTACCTGAAGATTATGAGCTAATGCGGCTAGCACTGCGATCTCATTATATCCACTCGTGTCCTTTGCTTGGCGGCTCCTTTTCTTTGCTTGAACACTTCCATTTTCCACAAATTCTTGAGCTACACGATAAAAAGATCTACGTGACGGTGAATTTCTCTCGGGAAAACGACCAGCCTACAGCAGAATAGCATTATTAACTTTTATTTTACATTCACCATAAATTAAAATCCTTGTAGTTTTTTTCAGCAACAAATAATACTGCATAGCTCACAATACGTAGATTTACAAAAAACGAAAGTATCTCACGGTATGAAGAGCTGTGTAGTCTGTTTAGTGTGAACGTTTATTCATAAGAATAGAAATGTTTTATTGGTCTAATTATTACGTAAAGATATTAGGTAGATCAATTTAACATTTCGATCCTTATGAACGAACGTTTGTTTTTTGTTTGTAGGAGCGTTCTGCACGTATTTGTTTACATTCTACAAATTCTAGTCAGAAATAAAATAAAAACAGTTCCAAAAACATCATAGGTATCTCTTTACTTGACTAAATCTCCTCAAAACTAGACCTAGAGTAAAAAAGTGTTTCAGACAAAGATAGGTTTATTTCCGTATAATACGATTCTGCAATAAATATAGTGTCTTATTTGAATAACAATAGTTGACCTTGAGATCACCCTGAAGACTCCCATTAAATGAAAAATAAATTATTTCAAATTTGTCGGCGTCTCAAAACCAAGCAACTTTGTATGAAACTTTTTTTTTTTCTTAAATGTGTTTTAAAGGTATTTTGTTGGCTAACTTAAAAATAAATCTTATATATATTATAAAAAGTTCTTTCTTTTCTTTCTTATCACTGCATCTTACTACCCGTCCAGGTTATACGCATGTGTACTAATAAAATTACACTAATGTTTTAGGGATGAGGAAGCTTGATATTAGAGGGAGTTTACCATTCAAAACCCAACCTCCCCGTCATCTGCAACCAAGTATATTGCGAGTGACGCCACCTAAGTGGGATATGAGCTTTAACTATAGAGAAATTGTTAATATTTTTAGAATAAAAATTAAGTCAGTTATTATTATAATTTTGGAGGCTAGTGTGACAAGACGATGAGATGTAATTTCCTCCCTACTTTCTTTGCTTACGTCTCCTAGTAAGCTAATTTAAACAGGGTATAGTTTTTTTAACCACTGGGTTTGTCCTACTCATCTTCCCCTACTAACCTCTTTCTAGGACACGTTTTTTTTTCCACGGTGATCGTTTCCTCTCGAAAGGTGAACTGTTCGACAAGACATTATCCAATTATCCACTTGAGCATTTTTCTATTTTATTTCTTTAGAAATAATCGTAGACTGTTGACCCCTACTTTTATCTTTTATTTTTTTTTAAAAGAAACAATATTTGTACATTATTATATAAGTAACTGTTTACTTGAGAGGCAAATTGTAGGTTGGCTCTCAGAATAAGACATCTACCAAATAATAATTTTGTTAGTTCTAAAATTTTGTTTTCCTCTAAACTCAAGTGGAATGAGGCTATCTTCTGCGGTACTCGTGCAGCTGAGGTAGTTTATGCACTTGTCTATCGTATCTTACTGTTTTTGGTTCAAGTACCGATTGAAGAAATCTTATTATTTTTTTTTGTTTGAATGCCAATTGAAGGTTGTTTTAAACAAAAATGTTCGTATAAATGCTTTTACATTATACGTTAAATTTTGAGATTGACCAGAGAGATTCAAAAGTGCATTTTCATTGTTCGCATTGCCTGTCTATTGTAAAATATATTTATATACACTCAACTTTTAACAGTGGTAACCCTTGCTACTAGCACGCCCAATCCTTGGAGATGTCTGAAATGCTTTTTTTTTTTCAAACATAAATCAAAATTAATTTTCCCACGCGGTGACCTGGTGGTCTAGCGGTAAGGTGTCAGACTTCTGTGCTGGCGGACGGGGTTCAATCCTCGGTCCCGACACAGATTTATCTGCTTTCCAAACCCTTCCTTCACCTCTGACAAGACATCTTGTGAATGTGGGGAAATACAGGCCGCCACCGTGGTTCGGATTCCACGTTAAACTGTAGGTCCTTCATTTCATCTCACAATCACCCTACCATTACACATAAGCGTAAGTGCGTATAACCCGAACGGGTAGTAAGATGTGGTGCTAATAATAATAATAATAATAATAATAATAATAATAATTTTCCCACATACCTAGTTATATCTCATATAATTCAAACATAATTAACTAAATCCAGGATATTCTAGCCATCCAAGCTGTCCACATATCTACACTAATGAGATAGGGATAGGATAGATATAATTTAAAGGAAATGTACCCACATATACGTGGAAGGAGAGTGGGAAAATTGTTAAAGAAAAACTATAGTACATCCACCTGGAATTTGAACTCCAATATCCTCGTCATCAGTGATAAGGATTATACTAGACTTGTATTTTTATCTGTGTTCACTGGTGCGGCTATAGAAACCACTATAAATCATAGAAAATTTTTACGTCTGCTCACTGATAAACAACACTCTTTTATTTTACTTCACTAATCTTTTTAATTCAATGATAGTATAGGTTTATCATTTCCAAGGCTATATTTTTATTTTTTAACACCGCGTCTCACTACCCTTTCGGCTTATACACCAGTAGGCATACGAGACTTAAAAACTATCCTTTACCCGTTTTCTTAAATATTTCACTAGTGCTTATGACTGATCAAATATGGGTTGCAGTTTCAATTCACGACATGGCTGAAAAAATAATTCATTGTAAAATGTATACTACTTACAATGGTGCATTGATGTATGGAGGACTGATTGATTTGTCCTTTCTAAAGTTATTTCAGGTTTGTAAGTCATGTGCCGTTTTAATCGTTTGATTCAGAAAGTGTATACTTCAAGCCAAGTGATTTATAAATGTCACTTGTGATTTATACTTATAAAATAGCTCACTTTTGGTATTAGGAACTCCAAAGTTCATTGCTTCGATTATTGACGTACGTGACTTATCCCTATCTCGAGCTAATTATATCTAATCCAACTCATTACACCATATCCTTCCTTATCTTGAGCTAATTATATCCTATTAACCTCATTGCACTCTATCCCTATCTTGAGCTAATTATATCCAATACACCACATTACCCTACAAAATAACACTAATAATGAAGTAAAATACTCTCAATGTTGAGCTTGTAAAAATATGTTTGTATTTTCTAAAAGGTGCTCCAAATTTTATTTCGTAAGGAAATCAAGGTATAACCACATTAGTTTTTTTATTTAATAAGTTTCACTATTTTATGAGTTCTCACTGGTCAGTGGTCATTCATAGCCTTCCTACTTACGTCTTGAACTTAATTTTCATAAATACTATTGAGAAGGGTCTTTCGTCTCATATTCTATTCCCTCCTCTTTTCTCTAAGTTGTGAAAATTGTGTTGTATATTTTCCTAGTAAGATGAAACGTTGCCTTTGTATAAAGTCTCGGAACTTCCTAACTCTTTGGTCCACAATGAACTGCTTTATTCGGTCCTCCCTGGTTCCTTTCCACTGCAGCAACACACAGGACAAGCACTTGTAAACTGTGTACTGTCGCCCAAGGCCGTCTAGATTGTAGGGGATCGTAACATCGATAATGCTAACCATACATGTTTTAAGGGGACAATCCCTGAAATAAAACTTGAATAGTTGACTGATTTTACCCCCGATTTATAAAATAATTTAATATAATTTAAAATGGATTAGATAAAAATGTGTTAATCAATTTAGCTGCTGGGTTTTACTTTCTCACGACCGTTTAGAGAGAGCACTGTGATCTTCAGAAAATCCAAATTCGATATTATGATGGATGTCGACGTTTTATGAACCTCTGAACCTAAAAAAGTGGTTTTTGTAATGCCGTCAATCTGTGCCTGTATCTCAGCCTAGACTCTAAATCATTTTAGCGATCAGGTTAAGACTTGTTATATAATGTTTTCATAAAGTCCCTCAGACGATTTTTTATAATTATCCATACAACTATAAAATTAACGTTAGTTTAGTGAAAAATTAAAACAAATATATTTTCTCAATATAGGATCTAACGACTTGGATTATAATTCGTTCTTATAAATAAATATATTTTAACTGAGAGAATATTTGAGAACTTTTTTTTCCCATAATGTAGGAAATATATTTAGGAACTGGGGAGTTCAAGAGGCAAAGAACAAATAATATGTAAAGGTGTTTATTATTTATTACATGTTCTTAGTTGAAATGCGATGTTCTTTTTTTTTCCCATAATATTTCCGCGATAAAGTATTACCCGCTTCGGTGGCTGCATAGTCTAAGGCGGTACTCTTGCAAAAGACTAAACTGACGATGGTGGGGAGATTGTGGTTCGATCTTGGTCGGGTGTAGTGAGACTGTTTTTTCCTCAATGTTTTCCTACTTTATTCCCATGCAAATATGGGTACACTTCCTCTAAATTCAACCCTACTCATCCCTAGACATTAGCGTAATCATACAATACGCGTATTTAACCTGAATGGGTATTAAGACATGGTGATAACAATTATAAAATAAAAATGTGTATTATTTTGTTTTATATCTTAAGAGTTATAATAATTATAAATTAGATAAAGGGTTGAAAAGGTCTGTTTGGTCAACAATGCACATTATCAACTGGCGACAAGCATATCTTAATCCAAAATTACTCTTCATTTGATTTTGGCTCTAAATGTGCATAAACTTGTCCACATCTCTCTTGTACGACCAATTATGCCTTTCGTTATAATACCTACTTTCTATAGACCTAATTTACTCTCACTGTCCAATAAAACGAATATTATAAGAAGTTGTTCCGAATGATAGCTATACCATGATTTTGGTAGGAAGGCCATTCTGGAAGGAGTTTCATCCTACCACAATATTATTATACAATAGGATTCTGGTATGAAATAAGGTCATCCAAATCATGGTATATCTCCTACGGCTCCAATCAGAGCTTTTATAATGGTTGTTCCCGAAAATGACAAGGACAATATAGTCACTTTAATTTTTAGAGGAAAATATTATACGAGATAGTGCACATGCTTTAAAAATGTATTGTTACTGCCACAGATATCTGAAATATCTATTAACCTACTAGAATATGACTGTAGTAGGATTTTGGCCGCAAAAAAGGTTTTTCAGATGTCAATTCCTACAAAGTGTCAAAGCGTGCTAGTATCTGGTGTTACGATAGTAACAGTTAAAAATGAGAAGGAATATTAATATTTTTCAAAATTGAGAATATCACTCCATTGTATGCTGAATCATATAGAAAGGAATAACACATAGTATACATTTCTTCTCTATGGGTGAACTCAATTTTATGAATAACTAAATGGAACGTACAGTACAATGTTACATTTTTACATAAACTAGACTGGATACAATACTTGTTGGAGCATCTAGACTCCGCATTGTTGTATCTCATGATTCCCATTGAATTAGCGAGGAAAAGGGGATGTATTGCCAATTCGGAGTGTGGTTACATTGGTTACATATTGAATGAGCCACCGAGTACAATAACGATAGTATTTTATTCACGGTTTTTACTTTCTAGCTATCCGATAGGTAGATACATTATTGTGATGGCCAAAAAAATCTAACTCAAGATTTTAATAATTTCGACGTTTCGTGACCCCCTCCCCCTTACGAATCCAAAAAATTTGTTTTTTAATTACCATCTGTCTGCACCTCAGATTAGAGCCTAAATTATTTTATCGGCCGGGCTAAGACTTGGTATCTAGAGTTCTCATAGGGTTGTCCCGAGGGATTTTTGGAATTGAACCTTTCCACACGTGTCTGAACACAGCGTCACCGTCGTCGTGACATCAACCAGTTACCCTCGAAACCACAGCAAGGGATAACAATTTGAGATATGAAATTATTTTTCATTGCAAATATGTAGGTTTATTTATAATAAAATAATGTATTTGGAGCATATTTTTATAAAACCAATAATTTTCAAGCTAAACGTAAATATATGTGTATTTTTTTAAACTTTTTGAACACATTTAGCAGCGCTGCTAACTCCCATAGCAGCGCTGCTTTCATGCTGTCAATATTAAACATATGTTTTCTTCTAAGACTTCAGTTATAAAATGACATTTTTTGCCAATTTGGAACCTCCTCTCTCCCACCCTCTAACAGAAATAAAGATGATTTCTATGCATTAAATAAATTGTTGGTAGTTATTAATGAGACTTGTAAATTAATGGTGTGAAATAATTCACATAATCACATACATTGTTGTACATTAAATCTACATTTATTGTTTTAAACTGGTAAAATTTAGAAATTAATATTTTTATAATTTACTCGTGATTCACCCTTCCCCATTCTTTCCTCTCTCTCTCTGTATTACTTAAATATTGTTTGGAACTCCCCTCTCCCCTAGGGTATTTACGTAATACTTGAATTTGGAATAAACTTTCTGCACAATGATTATCATAATCTTGTTTTTTCTTGCTTAGTGTTGTGTTCAGATGACTTTTAATCCCAAAAGGTTGGTAGCATCTCTGTCACTAATGAACATTTCCACATCTAAGCTCTCAAAGGATTTTGTAATGAAATTTTATAGTAATAAATAATACTGTAATTAATTAGCCTAGCACAACAACGTGTGGTTGTGTTTTGAAAGAGTCGGCGTATTTCTGCTGCCCGTGGAAACAGGACCATTTAATTTAATGTAATTACACTGACAGCGCTGCTAGGGAACGCCGCGGTTAGTCGCGAGGACGGGTGATCGTGCGCGGCAGCAGGGCTGTTAATTCTACCGTACACGCTTGTGGAAACACAACCATCTAAAACAAGGTATCGTCAAGCAGCGCTGCTAGCAGCCGCGCGGCAGCAGCACTACTAAATACGCTAGTCGAAATGGGGTCTAAAGGTCAAGTATTGTGACCGTAAAAAAAATCTAGCCCAAGATGTCGATGAATATCGACGTTTCGTGACCCTCGAACTCTAAAAAAGGTTTTTGCAATGACGTCTGTGTGTCTGCATAGCCCTAAAATTAAGAGTAGTTTAATAAAGAGCGAAAAGAGAAAAAAAATCCATTATTTCAAAATCTGCTCTAACGATCTTGATTAAAATTTGTATCTAGGGGTTGATTAAGATTATAAATAAAATAGATATTTTCATTTTCTTATGAAAATTACTTTTAGAGTATTTTACAGAAGCAGAAGTTTCTTTATCATCACAACTATTAAAGATACCAAATAACTTATCATTGCAAAATTGTAGTAAGGGTGAAAATAAAAAACTTTTATTTGAAATATATCTTTATAAAATGAATAATTTGGGAAATAATGGCAAAGTTAATAATACAATTTTATGAGTTTAAGTTGTACAGATATACTACTTAAGCTTTAATGCAATAATTAAATAATTCCATAGAATAAGTAAATAAGTAAGCTTCTCATAAAGTTAATATTTTTCTTTAACCTCTTAAGAGAAATGTTTGTACAGCAATGATCTATATCTATCTTTTGGATTCAATAATCAGAATTTACCTTTTTTTCTGGTTTAAATTTATAAACGAGGAATTTAATAAAAATGCGATAACCATAAATTGTGCAGCATAGTGCTGACAATTTATGGTTTCGCATGTCGAAAATTTTAAACAGAAGTCGAAGTTTTATAGAGGTATCGACCCTTGGGGACACAATTTTCTCTCTATTCTTTTTTTTTGTTCAAATATACTAGTGAGGACTTTAATTCTTTAAATAGAATTCATAACATTTAGATACGGGATTCAAAAATTGCTTAGCTCAGTAAAACGACTTTTTTCTTGGGTATTCTATTGTAGATTATTTTGTTTCACATATATTACGAGTTTTGAGTAAATATCTCCATTTTTAAACAATGTAGGAGAAAGTCCATTCAGGGTTCCGAACTATTATTTTTTTGTCACTGCGTTTTACTTCCCATTTGGATTGGACACATAATATGTACTATACGATAATGTGTTAGAGATAAGAAGGTTGAATTTGAATTAAGAGAAATTGTACTCAAATTTGCGTTGAAGGATATTGGACAATCATTTAGGAGAAAAACTTTCAATACACTCGACCAGGTTTCTAGACCCAATCTCCGCGTCATCGGCAGTCCAGTACACTGCAAGAGTGACACATTAGACCATTCGGCAGTCCAGTACACTGCAAGAGTGACACATTAGACCATTCGGCAGTCCAGTACACTGCAAGAGTGACACATTAGACCATTCGGCAGTCCAATACACTCCAAGAGTGACACATTAGACCATTCGGCAGTCCAGTACACTGCAAGAGTGACACATTAGACCATTCGGCAGTCCAGTACACTGCAAGAGTGGCACATTAGACCATTCGGCAGTCCAGTACACTGCAAGAGTGGCACATTAGACCATTCGGCAGTCCAGTACACTGCAAGAGTGACACATTAGACCATTCGGCAGTCCAGTACAATGCAAGAGTGGCACATTAGACCATTCGGCAGTCCAGTACACTGCAAGAGTGGCACATTAGACCATTCGGCAGTCCAGTACACTGCAAGAGTGACACATTAGACCATTCGGCAGTCCAGTACACTGCAAGAGTGGCACATTAGACCATTCGGCAGTCCATACACTGCAAGAGTGACACATTAGACCATTCGGCAGTCCAGTACACTGCAAGAGTGACACATTAGACCATTCGGCAGTCCAGTACACTGCAAGAGTGGCACATTAGACCATTCGGCAGTCCAGTACACTGCAAGAGTGACACATTAGACCATTCGGCCACCGAAACGTGTCTCTCCTACTCCACTGCTTTACGTCCCTTTGTGCACATAGTAAAGGATATTTAAAATAACTTTCTTCCCTACCAACTTTTTATTAAATCGTATAGCACATTTCCCGGGAGGGGCTATGACATCTAGGATCGGTCACCTTACTAACTATTGATCAGTAGTTATTTAAATTTAAATATTTGTTATTTTTTTATTTCTTGATTGACAGTCAATCCTGGACGTAGGATGCTAAATTTTCTAAGGAGGGTCCACTATAAAGTTGATATTTTATGTTGATGAATTTTCTATACAACTATAAAATGTATTTGTTTATGTGTATGTGTATATATGCGTGTGTGCGTGTGTGCATGTTGATGTTGTAACAAAAGTTGAAATATATTAAATTAATATGACTCTTAAATATTGAAAATATTAAGGATTAATAGAATTTTACATTCTTGATTTGTAATATCTTTGTATGAACTCTACCTAATTTTTATATAACTTTAATAAATCTATTATAATAGCAGTAGGCCATTGATTTTACTTCTCTAAAACAAAACCCACCAATACAGTTTAGCACAACCTTGTACAACCTTGAAATAGCTAGTAATGCTTCTCAAACTTTGTGCAAGATTTAAAACATTTCAAAGTTGTGTAAGAAGATGTGTTAAAAATGAAAGGATGGGGAATGTAGTAAGTCAACATAACTTACCAACATAGTTTCTGGCAATTATTTAATTTAATCTGGACTTTCTTCTTGATGATTCCTCAAGTATGATCTTTCAGTTGATAGTATCGGTATTTGCCTTCTTTTTCTCAGATACACTAGCTCGTTTCATTCTAAGAAACGTCCTTTGTTCTCTAAACAATATTCTGTGTATACTCCGTTTACAATGAATGGTAAAGTTTTACCATAACTGAATATACCATGGCCCTATAAAATCAAATAAGCTAAGCGCGCTACCTTTCAAGGTTAATTGAGACTACCAAAAAGCAGTTTGGTGACAATTTTGACAAAGATGATTTTTAAATAAAGTAAGCTATAAGGGAAAATTAAAATAATTTATTGGTTTTTAGTTAGTTGAATATAAGATTGGATAAAAGTAAAAAAAAAAAAAACTTATGTAAGTCTTATTATTCTAAGTGTATTCCGCTTGAGGGTTCCAACCATTTCCAGGGGTTTTACGGACACGCAATGTATTTGACGTTGAACCCAAAACAAAAACTTGCCTTAGAGCAAAATTGGATGATGCAACCGTCATCAGAGGCCAAACTGCAAATATGGGATGAGTCAACCATTGCTACAGTCCATGCAATAGAGGCTGTCAGACATTTGTTGTAGAATAGGATTTATTGAATGCTCATTTCCCACTTGAGAGAAATATTTTTCTAACGGAGGATGACTTGGAAAATGTTTAACCATTCTTCCGCATGTTCATACGACAGCAATCGTCCTGACAATAATAAATACTCTAAAATGTTAAAGTAATTTAAAATTATCAAGTTAAACAATAATATATGAGAAATAGACAAAAAACTTCCCCAATGGCTAATGGGTGATATAAAAATAGAAACATACAGCTTGGATGTAAATATAATAGAAATTCCATAGTAAGTATTGACACACAGCTGAGCAGTTCACTAGACATTTGTAAATAAGCTGAGCCAACCTGATATTTCGAATGGCAACTCTTTGTCCGCAAAATGAAGGTGTTGCTCAAATAAATGAGTAAGTATTGATTATTTTAGAAGTAGAGGTCCATTTTTACATTAATTTACTCAGTTTACTCTAAGGATGAGCATAAAGAGTACTAGTAGAGTTTTTGTCATTTAAACGCCCTAAGGAATACCACCACATAATTTATACTTCAAAATAGGTAGTATAATAATGCTCTTTGGTATTTTAATACTAAACAGGGGCTATATAATTAAATCTGCATATCAGGGACAAAATTCGACAAGAGGCTCATCCATGCAACCATTTTAACAGGTTTATCTCAAGGGAATTTATGTTTCTTGCCGATAATTGGCTTGACAGGTGTAGACCCTGGTATCCCCTTTATCTTCAGGAGACCATTCCCAGTTAAACTTTGTTATATCCATTACTGTTTCCAGCCTGTGGCGTGGGCAGTTTTTTATTCAAGCCATATATTTTCCACTACCGGCTTGCTAAACTTGTAATATCTTCATTTTTATGGCTTATAATTTAACTTAAGACTAGGTCAAGCACAACATCCAGTCCCCGGCCATTGATTCATAACTGTGAAAGGGTAAACCCACATTTCACCAATGATAATTGTTTTGGCCATGCCAGGAATCGAACTCGGGATTCTTAGCTCCATAGACATAAATGCTACCGACTGAGCTCGGATTCTCACTTAAGCTGGTGTTCAAAATTTCACTGTAATTATTTACTAAGTAAAAAACCTTGTGCATGGTTGGTATCTATCTGCACATGGCCGTTTTCTCTCATGGCCATTATTGTACGTGGAGTTTACGTATGCAATTTTGTCAGTTCAGTTAGTAAAAATATAATTAATTTAGTTTACTCTCGCCTTATCCATTTACGTAATGACCAAGAGAAATATACTTTTTTCTAAACAAATACAAACCTTAAATGCGCTTATCAATTGAAGGTTGGCTTTTGTTAGGATGGTTAATATTATAATTAACCTGTCATCGAGAGGCCTAATAACTAGTATAAATAATAATGATGCACTTCCTATTACATAATTTCTATGATCCATGTGCATCCTATTAAATTAATTCGTTATAACCCTTGAGTTAAATGTATCAGTAAAATAGATCACCAAAATAGATTAAAACAAGTTTCAGAAAAAAGCCAATCATAAAAGAAGAGTCGTTTATGTACTAGCCCATAAAACTGCTTGTACACCTCGTTTACACTGAAAGGTATATACAGTACAGTTTTAATAGGAAGGGCCCTGTATGATCACTAGAACCGTTACTAGATCTACTTTATGTAACCTTACGTTAAGTCATGTGATCTGCAACTGTCGCGTTTGATTATATATATATTAGCAATACCTTGAGAATAATCACAATAAAATATTAAAGTTTTACCAGTATTGGCTGCAAAAAATAATTTGTATTTTTAAATGGCCGTTCCTTTGGAGATTGTACAGTAGCGTACCTTGTCCTGCAGACTATATGATGGTGCAAGACTAAAGGAAATCAAGGTAAGATTTAATATCCCGACGTAGCAGGTCTACATTATATAAGTAATTTCACTCGTTAGCTCAGTGTTACCCCACCTCTTGGAATGACTGATGGTGATGGAATGATTCAATAAAAATAGAAAAATGACACACGAACAGTGATTTTAACCCTGATCTTCCGTTTTACGCACCAACTCTACCAACTAATTTATCCTGACTCTTCTAACTACCTGTCAATGTGCTATTTAGCTACAGTATTTCAAATATGTACTGTGCATTGGATGTACTAGTTCTAGTAATGTAACAATGCCGATTAAAAAAAAATGAATAGATGCGCATGTGGGAGTTTCTGTGTTTTTGGTAGCCGTCATGTTTCCCTCTCGCCACGTTGCGCGCGATATGGAAAGTGTAAACTGTATTATTGCATTACTACGATTAGTACATTCAGTGCGCAGTGAATTTTCGGACACCTGTATATAAACAAGACTGGTCCAATGGCCTAACGCATATGTCAGACTTGTGAGCTGAGCCATTATTCTGTATGGCCCATGGGCCTTTGCATGTACCAACACACAAAGTGATCCGATTCATATTTGTATGAACATTGTAGAAATAACCATTTGAGATTATGACATTTATAAGTTGGTCATTATTAAGGGTGAATATAAAAGTGAGGTTGGTGCACCAAATAACTAGAGATAGATTCCGAAAAATTGAAAATTTGCACACCAAACATGTCAATGTTGTTGTTTTCTCTTGTGAAAAGGAACAAACATCAGGAAGATCACAGCTTATATAAACACGCATTTGTCATAAATCACGTTTTATTTTTATCAATAATTTTAAAATTAAGTCTTTTTGACCCACTTCTGTAGCCGCATTTTCTAAAGCGCTCTTGCAGTAGACTAGACTGCCGATGACGGGTAGATTGAGGTTCGAATCTCGGTCGGGTGTACTGAGGGGAGGGTGTTATTTTCTAAAATGGCTTTCCACACAAATGCGGGTAAACTTAATTGAAATATAACCTTAATAATCCCTAAAACCATAAGCGTAATTATTACATAAGCTTATAACTTGTACATATAGTAAGATGAGCTAAAAAAAAAATGTTTGTTTTTACCAAAGATGATGACAATATTGAATTTTCTGAAATGTGGTCCTCTCAATAACTTCATTTCAAAATATGACCATTGTGACAAACTAGTTTGGCACGCCTGGTATAACGCATTACTCTCGTGTAAAACGATATTGTCTGAAAAGGGGAGATCGGGGTTCAAATCATGGTGGGTGTAATGAAGGGGATTTCTCCTAGATGTTTTCCCACTCTTCATCCAAGCAAGTGAAGAAACACTTTTTTAATTAAGACTCTACCCTCCTTATCCATATCATATTATCGTAAATAATAGATGTGTATAGCCCGAACTGGTAGTGAGACGTGGTTCTTGTTTTGCGCTTGAAAGTAAAACATTATTGTTGGTGTGTTTACACTATGGAGGAAATACTTGCAGTTGTGAGCACCAGCAGGTTGCTTACCTGTGACGTCACGGCAGGTCAAGCTATAAGTAGGGTTTCTCATATTAATGAATCCACGATTCAACGAGTTTTAAAGATATAGCTTTAAAACAAAAGACATACATTCTTAAAAAGTTAATTATAAAAATAGACCTACAGTGCCACCAAATTATTATTATTATTTTTATCTTGGAGAAGTTTTTTAAACGTATGATTATAAATAATCTACAAGCTAGTATATTTGGCTTGGTCATGAAAATAGCCTGTAGGAAGCTCCTGCCAGGGTGTGGATTAAAATAAGTCCATAGAATAGGAAACAAGAAAAAGATAATGGTAAAAACCAAGTCAAG
Organism: Timema cristinae; assembly: GCA_039000515.1. Taxonomy (NCBI): domain Eukaryota; kingdom Metazoa; phylum Arthropoda; class Insecta; order Phasmatodea; family Timematidae; genus Timema; species Timema cristinae. The sequence goes on along the minus strand of JBCFYV010000012.1, from coordinate 19,734,188 downwards.
GTTTTAAGGCGAAAATAGTATAGTGAGTGTGTAAACTCGTCAGAGAGAGAGGGAAAGTGCTACCAGAAGATAAACAAGAAGCCTTGAGTGTGAACAGCTCATTTTCATTCCTATATTTCTATTTCGTAGCTAGTGTGATGAGGCTTATAGGGCTTAAGTGAATCAAGTTAAGACTTAAGATGCAACCCATTTCTCCAAAATAGCTTCGAAATCTTCCAAGTAGATAACGTCGTTAAATATTAGGATCGTATATCTGGTTTGTTGGTGGTGGGGAGCTGCAGGGTTGGACAGGGCCACCGAGGCACTGGGAGAAATCTCGATTGGTCAAATTGATTTGGGCTACCTCAACTACTTAAAAATAAAATAATTAAATTAGTCAATTAAATTCTGAATTATAATTTTTTAACTATAATAATAAAATGAAGAGTTTGTGTGTCTGTGATTGAGCATTACGTAAAATCTACCGCACACAGAGGTCTGAAATATTAGTAGCTCCTGTGCACAAACATGTGCACCTCAAAGCAAGAATCTTAATATTTGGATTTAATTTATTTAAATGAATTAAAAACTGAGTCGGAAGACATAAAATGAAGATATTTCTTCAGTATTAAGTAAAGTTTGAGCGTCACCAAGGGAGAACATCCACCACTACCCCAGGCAATGCCGGGTACTATTGAAGTTAAGTTACAATCCAAAGTTCTAATGAGTAAATGTGAGGTTCCCAGAATAAATCATACGTTGGCATTAAATGTAAAACTGTCCCGTTTCTAGTTTCTTGGTTCTGGAAGGGGACGTGAGAAAAAAAACACATTGCTTTAGCAGCTTTTATGGCAAAACATTTTTTGGGCTAAAATAAATAAAATGTTGCTCATACAGTTATCAATATTTTTATCTTTAATATGACTACAGTTCTTGAATATCTGCAAGGTACCAAATTATTGACAACCTTTTATTTTCATTTAAAAAGCTTCTCGTCAAATGCCGCAATGCTCATGACAGATATTCAACAATTGTTGATGTCACCATCTGAAGAAAATTGAGCTCTATGTTTGTACTGGAGTAATATTTTATTTATTTTACAAAGAAAAAAGTGTTTTGCCATAAAACCTGCAAAAATACTGGCCTTTTATCGTGTCCCCTCGATTCCACCTTACACAATTACAAAAGATAAACTTTAAAACACTTAATGCGTACAAATAGGCTGTTATTATCTTTGTAATCTACACAAGTTTGGGATGATAGGGAAGGGGGGCAGGAAGTATCATTTTACAAACTTAAATATAACAGTCAGTTCATTATTGTGTAGCAATTTCGAAATATTTTTGTTCATGTCGTAGAAATTAGAAACTAATGTTTTAAATGGACTGAATAGTGGCATAATAATCGGTAACGCAGCTGAAATAGTCTCAGGATTAAATGTACTCATTAAAACTTAAACACGTCACATCACAATCC
>JBCFYV010000012.1:19653638-19732633 GCA_039000515.1 Timema cristinae | reverse complement strand
CAAATTCAATTACCTTTACTACTCTCTCATTAATAAAGTCCATTCTTATATCATTGACCGTGAATAAGACATTAAACATGATTATCCTGAAATAAAGAATCAAACAAGGCATCTCGTTGCCAACCAAATACATGACATCATTCTAAATAATCTTAATAACAAACCAAACTATAAAGAACACATCATCTCAAGTAACTTAATAAAAGATAACATCATCAATGTCACAGAAGATAAAGGAAACACCATTGTTCTCATCAATCATACCGATTATGTTTCTAAAACTATGGATTTCGTCAATAACACCAATATTAATGAATAATGAGCTAAAAAGTGATCACACAACCAAATACCAAAAAGCAATAAAAACTTTACTCAAGAATGCACCTTTAATTTTTCCTTCCAAAGATATTTTCAAATTTATTAATATAATACAAAAACACCGCTCTACCAAAAATTTATAAATCTAACATCCCTATACGACCACTCGTTAATTATCAAAGTTCCCCGGAATATAAGGCAGCCAAACATATAGCTAAAATACTCCAGCATTATCATTATCAACTCAAATTCACCATAGAGCATGAAATCAATACAAGCACAAATTACTTTGATATTAATATAACCCAAAAACAAACATAACAATATTGAATATAGCATTTACAGAAAACACATGCATACTGATTCAATCATCCCAAATCATTCTAATCACCCTACAATTCACAAAAAAGCTGCTTTCAACAATCTTATCTACAGGCTACTTCATATACCTCACAACAGAAAGAACTTAAAAAATGAACTTAACGTTATCAAACAACTTGCTGTTTCCATTAGCCACTCCCATTCATTAGTTTACCGAATCCTTCAAAAATAAAAATCACAACTTACAAACAAATCTATTCTCAACCATTTTAATTCAAATTCAAATATCAAAACCAGATGGATCAAAATCAGCTATACAAGAAAATAAATTAATAAAATTACCAATATCTTCAAAACACAAATTAAATGTAGCCTTTAACACTAATAATAACATCAAAAAACATATCAATAACTCTAACCTAAACAAAACCAACCAATACGATTAAAGTGGCATTTATCAACTCACTTGTGACTGTAATAGTGTTTACAAAGGGATATTTGGGCGCAAAATTTCTACTAGATTTTCTGAACTCACAAGTGATTTTAAATATGATAGAAATAAATCGAGATTTCCTGAACATCTCAAACAGTTAGGACATCAACCTAACCCAATGAGCAAAAGCATGAAACTAATTTACAACACTTCAAAAGTCACAACAATGAACAGAGCCGAAAATATATTTAGTCAAACCGACTTATTAAACAACAACAAATTATTAAATGAACAAATAATTTTTGAAAATCATATACTCATCAATACCTTAAGAAAACTCCCCTCAAAAAACCAAAATGAAAAAGAACTCCATTCTTTTCTGCATCCGCCCATCCTTCCATAGTAGTTAATGATCTGTTCGGGCCAGTGTCGAGAACCTTTGAACCTTGAAACTTTTTTTATTTCCTTTCTTGTCATTCTCACTTTAATCCCATTTAATTTATTTCAAATAAATTATATCATCATGAATGAATAAATTCAAAATATATCTATCTACTATATCATTCTCACGATATCACACTACAAAATACCTTCTTTTCTTTATAATATATCTGACTTCCTATTACATTATCCAGAATGTTCTCATTTCACTTCATATATACACGTTATTTGTAATCCTCCCAATAGTTTCCTTACTAACATGACGTGGGATACTCAAGCACATAGTTTTAATTTCTGGTAAATATGATGTTTCATAATTATCTATTTTTTCAACATTATAATTTATTAACCTTCGTATATTTTATGTGTCATACCACATTGGCTGGAGCATTGTGTTTTAACCATAAATTTGCATTTGGGGTGTTCTTTCTTTCTGATCAGACCTGAGGATGATGCCGTCGACGCATCGAAACATGTCAAAATAGCTGTACAGCTATTTCAGCCAGGAATCAAGGAACAGGGTACTACAGCTAAGAAGTAAACTCAATTTTTATTCCTCAAATTTAATAACATACTTCTATCAATTCTCAAGAACAATACATTAATATTCAATATATGCATGGTCACATCATCCTTTGATTTTACAACCTAGTTTTAATTTTATCATTTACACAGGTTTTGTCATCACCATATATTAAACATGGGAAACAGAGAAGAGTGCACTTCACAGCCGTTCGTACTTAGCATATAAATCACGATTAAATTTTATTTTATATATAAGCTTCTTGCTCGAGGAAGCTTGATTAATCGACAAGTCTGGAAGAGGATGTCAGTGATTTTTAATATCATTTTTCTCATTCAATGATAACTGGGAGAATACAATTTTCTGTAATCCCGATACACATAATCCCTTTATATTAGATCACCTCAATAAACGAGCGCATGCGCCAGACAGCCAGTTGGGCTGCTCGAGGCCACAGACCAACATGGAGACCTATTGTTGCGTTTCTACTTTACAAACCGTGATACAATTGCTACAGTAGCCATATGACTTCTTTGGTGCTGACTTACAGCTCACAGCTGACTTCTGACAGTCGAAATTTAGATATTACCTAAATTTCGACTGTCAGAAGTGACAGCTGCTAAAGACATGTTTTTGCAGATCATCTGGCTCGGCGTAAGGATACGTAATTTGGTCTGGTAAATTTTTAAGCTGTCAGTCAGCACCAAAGAAGCCATGTGGCTACTGTAAGCAGGCGTACAGAATAAGGTTGTAGTGATGTTGTGTGTGTGTAGTGATGATGGCGATGATTATACTGTTATTCACAAATAGTTCAGATAATTCAGGAAGTGTTGCAGTTCTGCAGTCCTATACAACGAGACGCCACTACAAGCCTTCAAGTCTCGGAGGGGCCTTACCACCGAAGACCTTGACATAGAAGGTCCTTGAGAAGCAGTTTACATGAGCGAGTATCTTTCTCCTTACTACTAAAGACTATCCAATATCCTAGGAACTTTCCAGTAAAAGACTGCACCACTTACAATCCTGTGTCATTGAAGACTTATGGCTATACATTTCCAATAAAATAGTTCACAACAAATCTAGAACCCTTGCCCTAGGATTAGTGTATCTTCCTCCTTCTACCAGTGCACTGAGTTCGAAAACTATTTTGAGACACTTTCTGATAAACTAACCGCTAACCATTATCTGGATTATTAAATTTTAATAGGTGATTTCCACTTACCTAACATCTCCTGGGAGTGGGGGATGAGGATCGCCTCATTCCATTAAATATCTTTAACAACCGCAAAAATACATGTTTTTTAAATTTACATCATTTCATGGTTACAATCAAGTTAACTTTATACCAAACAAAAAATTAATCATTTCTTTGACTTTATCTTACACAATAGCTCATTGAAAATCAATGTGGAGTGAGAACTTTATCGCCTGATTGACGAAGATGATCACCATCCGGCACTGAGCTTATCCATCAAATCAAGGATTATAAACAATGGTCTCCCATCTTATAGTTACATACATGTAGATTTTACCAAGTTGAACTTGAAACTAGCTGACATTGATTGGGGTGAAGAACGCAACTGTTCTGTTGTGAACCGGGCAATTTATGAATTCTACCACCGTTAAGAATTGTCTTTAGCACCAAGCACCTTCATTAAAGGCTACATATAACAGGTATAGGTACCCATCATAATTCAATAAGCGCATTGTGGAAATGATTCAAGAAAAGAATAAATTAGAATATTAATAAAGACTTATAATAACATCATAGATATTTTACTTTCAAAGATCTACGGCGTAAAATTAAAACAATGCAAAACAATTATACCAAAACTAAACTATAAGCTTAGAGTGAGCTACAGGATAATGCAAAATGTTTTTGTAAGTTTGTTAATACTGTTAAGAGGCTGTTCCGATATCACAGAGAGCATGTTTTATAATGGTGACAGCTCCTGTGATAGAATAACGAGTAACCCTAGTATTGCGGATCAATGACAAATAGACTAGGCCCATAGATTATATTGTTGTTTTTTTTGTAGTGTTTCATGTTTGTGTATATAATATGGCCCTAAGAGGGAAAATATATTTGTCCTTTCTTACACCAAATTTAAAATAATATATCAACCAAGAATTCACTATCATAGTGCGTGAACTAGGTCTTTATAATTAATAAATAACATTACTCTCTTCACAAGTAGGTATCTCTAATATTTTTAATCCTTTGTAATGTGTTTCTGTTGGTCAGTAAAATTATTTTTTTCTCTTTTTCTCCCCTCCACAACCAATAAGAAACCGCGAAAGAAGAAATAAACATTAAATAATAAATCTTTAGCTATTACTTTATTGAACTAGTTTATTTTAGCGGGGAAATATGAGTATAAAGCACACGGCTGGTAGTTCATAGTTAATACGTAACACGTCTCCTTACCTTGTATTATACATATTAATGGCTTACTTGATGTTGGGAGCATCCCCGCATTTCTTGGCCAATATCCTTTTGGAACCAGAATGACTCTTTCTCCAGTTTGACAGGCAACTGTGATAAAAAAAAACATTTTATTAATACCTATGACATCAAATACCGATTCACGGGTGAATATTTATATTTAAGTCAATAACTGTTAAAGGATATTATTTGTTCATAGAATAATAATACATACCTATGATGCCTTGGCCCACCTGATGGCGGGTGAGTGCATTGTCAGAACTCACCATCTCGTCTAGAAGGCTCCTCTTGGTAGGACTCAACTCCCGATGGCGGGCAACTCACAGTTTGGTCTTTTCCCTTTTTGGTGGTTTTCTTAAACGAATTGACTGTTCCCTTTTCAATCTTCACCAAGTCAAGGAATCTGACCGTCCTTCTATTTCTTCTTTCTTGTTAGAATAAAACGGCCAAAGTATGCTTCTTGCCGGTCAATTTATCCTCTTTTTTCCGTTGTCACAACGTATTCCAGATCGAAACGAACAGTTAATGTTTGTCTGTTGTAGCCTCGTGTCTGCATCTTCCCTCCCAGCCTCCTCAAATTCGTGCTTATATAATTAGAACCAGAATTACCGATCCTTCTATCCAGAAGCTCCTTGAATCACTTCTTAATAAATGACATCTTCCTTTATATATTTATAACTATCTTAAAACGTTTTATCTATCTCCTCAACACAAGTAATTACTGATTATAGCAATAAATCAGGATTAAAGTTGCCAGGAAATGAACAAACAATAGAAATTAGCGCAGTGCTAACAACGTTGTCAACTGTTCTAATATTTTTTGTAGGTTACATTTTTTGTATTAAACTAAATACATGAGCATTAGAATAATTAATCTCCTTGAGCAAAGCTATGAATGGAGATCTTATAATAACTTAGGAATATTGTAGACATTAACATATGTCATACATCAATTTTTACGTAATAATTAAAATGGTTTATAATAATAGATATTTTAGCATACAAATAGTATATTAAAATGCAGTAGTTTTCACATCTACACATTTTTCATGATCTTCTTTGAACAGTTTCAAATAGTGTAAAGTAGTATTACAAATTAATAATATTATATAATAACCTTAGCATGAACACGGATGGATACTTACAGTAGATAATATTCACAATTTAATGTTGTTGTTTGATCAATGTCAACGGTTCAACAAGTTAAGTTGGTATGAGATTTCCACGTTTGCAAAACACGATTAAATTAATTTTAAGCTGTTTTTTTAAATATATATAGCATGATAATATTTTTTAACGATCCAGGTAAGGTGTTGTGAGTTTTCCAGCCAAACTGTGTTCGTGTTGTATGTAGGAATATGTTGCGTGTCTAGTATTATGTTTGTATAGTGATGATCTATTTGGCTTGTTCTTAAGTTCATTGTTAGTATGAAGTAGTAGATTGAAATGATATACTCCTTTTATTGACAACGTATTTTATTAATATAAATGTATTTGCTTGTATGCAAGTTAGGCAAACCATATAGGTTCTTAAGAGATTTGTTTTGGGCTATTTGAGGAGGTTGAAGGATTGTTAGTGCAGCTGATCCCCAGATGTGACTGAAGTATTGCAGAAGGCTATGAATGAAGGAATAATAAGTAAATGGTATTTTTCACAGGTACATTCATTCCTGAGTATCTTCGTAGTATTCCTGTTGTGTTAGTATATTTTTAGAACATAGTCTATATGTAGTTTGTTTTTTCTGTATGAACTGTCAGTTTGTTAATTCTAAAATATTAGTTTATAGTAATCAAGTCTTCTTGCATATACACTATGGCAGCGTTCCTCAACCCATGGTATGCGTACCACTGGTGGTACGTGAGCCAGTGCTGGGTGGTACGGGAACCAAGTAAAAAATAAAAAGATAAATTAACATAAAATATAAAAATATTATTTTACTCTCTACATGAGTTGAAATTTATGTACAAATGTCTAACTTTTCTAATCAAAACATTTAATGTAACTAAATGAAAATAATTAGATGTTACATTATTATCAACAATATCATGCTTTAATCACCTCCCCTTATCACAGTTCCAAGGTAGAATACTTAGCCATGGGAGAAGGAGGGTTGTTGCCCCGAGGGCAGCGAGAAGCTTCGTCTAGAGAACGCCAGGACTCGCTGCCATTCGGCAAGTACTCGAATATTCCAAAGACAGTCGCTCCTATAGGGTTCATCGAGTCCATTTCAGTTCAATATGAGAGATAACATTCATTCAATGAGTAAATACCATTTGAGGGATTCATCCAAGGTACTGAAATATTAGTATAGTGCTTTACGCTGTGTATTACGGACAGGTAAGATATCGAAGCACCCCGTGGTGAAAGCAGCAGTTAGGGACGGACAAGCAGATAGTGATATAGGATTTCATTTTCTAGAAAGAGTGGCCCAGTTTCGTGAGGTTCAGCGCCCAGTAATCTCTACATCATTATGTCGTTGAGTAATAATAAATCTGATCTTGGACATCTTATTTTTAAACTGCGTGATTATATTTGTGAAGTTGGCATATATATTTTGTGCCAGTGTATTGAAAACAGCATGGATAAGTGGTTAACGACTGGGTCCTTAAAAATGCCTAAGGGAGATATGAGAGTGAGTGAGGCCATAGTGGAAGTAGTTCTTTTCAGTCAGAAACTAAGAATTCAACTCCTATCCAACCAACAGATAGCATTATTGTAGCAAAATACAATAAGCACAATGAAAGTACAATCTTAGTGTGTTTTTTTTTTATCAAATGGGCTCACCTCTATTGGAGAAGAAGACACCTATTCCCCAGTGTGTGATTTGTTAGGAAACTCTGTCAAACCATTCGACGAAGGCTTCCTTTCTTAAGCGTCATTTTGAAACTAAACATGTGAATGTAAAACACAAACCTATTTTATATTTCCCGACAAAGCTATATGATTTTTCAACAAGGAGATTCCAAATAATATAATTCTCAGGATTTAACACGAAGGCTCTGAAGGCATCTTACAATGTCAGTTTAGGAATAGCTAAAGCAGGAAAACCGCATACAATTGGAGAGTCATTAATATTACCAGCAGCTACAGATATGGTCAGTATGATTTTCAGATTTAGCCTTTAACCTTCAGATTTAGCTTCAAATGTTAAAGAACAGTAAATAGAAAAAGTTCATGCTAGTAAATAGTATTCTATTCAACTGGATGAAATTACTGACATTACCAACATAGCCCAAATTCTTATGTATGCAAAATTTATAGATGAAAGGACAGTGGAAGAAGAGTTCTTGTTTAGTGAACCCTGGCTTGGATGAACAACTTCTAATGAAATATTTGCAAAACTAGAACAGTTTATGAATATTAATTAAGAGAAGTGGAATAAATGTGTTGGCGTTTTTTCTGATGGAGCACTTGCAATTACTGAGAAACACAGTGAAGTTGTTGCCAAAATTAAATAATTTAATCCTGAGGCTAAGTTGGTACATTGTAGCAAGACAAGTGCCACTTGCTCTGAAAACAGTTTTAAACTAAGCGTTGAGATTTATCAATTTTATTAATTCCAGAGCTATGAACTCGCGACTATTCCAGATTTTGTGCAGTGAAATGGGTGCTGATCGTGATTCATTCTTTCTCTCAAGTATTCTCTTTCTCAAACGCACTTTTATTTCTCAAATTCTCTCGTATCTCTCAAACGCTCACTCACTCTCTCTAAAACGCTCTTCTTTCTCAAACTACCTCTTTGTCAAACTCCCTCTATCTCTCAAATTCCCTCTATCTTAAATTGTCTCTCAAACTCTCTTACTCAAACTCATTCCCAATCAAACTCTCTCACCCTCACTCTGTCAATTTCACTATCTTTATCTCAACCTTCCATATCTTAAACGCAATATATCTCAACCCAACTTTCCTTCTCAAACACTTTCCCTCTCAAACCTACTCTCCTTATACACCCACCCTCCTACTCAAACTCACTTTCACTCTCTCAAACTCACTTTTTCAATTCATCTTTCTCGAATACTTTCTCTCTTAAACTCCCTCTCAACTCTCTCAATTTAATTTTTTTCTCTCTAAACTAATATCTCTCCTTCTAACTTTCTCTCTCAAACATTCCCTCACACGCCCTCACATTTTCTCTCTCTTTCACAGAATATCTCTCTCAACATTTTACATTGTCTCTTTCTCACCCACACACACACTCTCTCACACTTTATCATGCATTTTCCTAAACATTCTCTTTATCTCCCACACACAATCTCTCACTTTTCTCTAACACTTTTCTCTCTCACACGCACTCTCTATCCTTACACATACATTTTTTTCTATTCTCCACGTATTTATCTCTACAACACATACATATACTTTCACTATTAATCACTCACTGACTTGATCTTTCTCGATGGCTCATTCTCAATCTTTTAAACTTACTTTCTTACATTTCACACTCAAACTCACTTTCTCACACTCACCCACACTCACCCACACACATACACAATCATACACTCAAACACTTACATTCTTATCCTCACGATCACATTTTATAACTCTCTATCATTATATCTTATATATAATTTTATAAGCCCGTTTTCAGGAATAATAGATGTTACGAGGAAATGACTGAATAGATCTTGACAAAAGAGCACTCATTTTAAAGATTAGGTAATCAGGATGCTGGTAAACGATAGTATCCTAAAACTAAACCATAATTTTCCTAGTGAATTTTCCATCATTCCTTCTGTGTGGACAGTGGTTCATCTGTAAAATCATTCTTATTTTACATCACCATGGAAACCATGATTTGTGTATAGATGGACATTGGTAAACATAATTTTTTTTTTTTAATAATATCAGCCCAATTGTTACTTGAGTGGTTTGTTCAACGAATAGTTAGATATCTGGGAGCTGGGTCATTTTAATGTTCTCATTGGAGCAAGAAGATGTAAAATGTACATTTTTATTCAAATTATACACCGAAAACTAAATGTCTAAGAAAAAATTATAGTCTTTGACAAGTAAACTTTTAATTAAAAAGTGAAAGAGATCTTATTATATAGATCCTTTCCTAATAAAAAGTGTAAAATATATTTTAGTGAAATAATCTTTAGCCATCACTGAAACGACCCACTAGTGAAATTACAAAAACGCTAACAAAAAAGTAGACATTGTCCCAACTTCACAAAACATACAGCTGCTATCTCTATCCAAATAAGTGTACAGCTTGGACTCGATCCTAAGACTAATCTGATCAAAGTCCAAAAGTCACCGTATGCCGCTAATATTCTAATAGGCTTATCGTCCCAAATGTACATCTACATGGATATCGTTGATCCTTTAACGGTGGATGACATTGTGGCACCGCTTTTAAGTACCCTGGGTATTAATAAAACAATCTATGTCTATGGAATACATAGGATACTTAGCTATACCTCGTAGCACTACTTGCCTGCACTTAGATGGGAAATTTAAAGCCTGGGAATCAATATAAGAACATACACTGGTGAAACTGTGTCATTCGAGTTTGTAAAAGTATGCGGGAAACTTCATTTTCGACGATGCTCAAAATGAACTGTTCCTAACAAAGATACTACTTCAACCAGGTGAGAACAGGAATATCTTCGATCTACCACGGTGTTCCCTATCAATGCGGGCATGAAATAGGAAGTTTTTTCAGCGGTTTGTTCAAGAGCATCGTACCTTTGCTGAGAAGCGCTGCTAAAGCCATTTGAAAACAGGCGTGTCATACGGGTATTAACAAGGTGTCCGACGTCACCAATCAGCGTCACCCCTTCAAAGAGGCCCTACGCCAGCATGTCGGCGAGGCTGGAAAAAACCTGAAACGCAAGGAAGAGCAAAAGATCGACACACTGATTTCCATCTCAGATTATAAAAGGCGTCTTAAGGAGCAGCGACGTCAAACTTCTGACATTGCCTGACGTACAAATTTCACCAAGAAGTAGACGAAAAAAGAAGTGGTATATGTTTTTAGTTGAAATGTCTTTTCTACGCCCCTAGTCCTGTGAATGTGCCAAAAGTGAACTTGATTTTTTTTCTGTCCCACCAACAAAAACCAGTCTTGAAAGTGGTCAATGGATTTAGTACCAACCTGTCTCTTCCATCACCGATGAATCACCCATCGAATTTATCGTTACCGGTCAGGGCGAGTTCTATATCGATCTTTCACAGACCATGCTCTATCTCAGGGTGGCAATCATGAAACCCGACGGTGGCTCTTTCACCCAGGTGGATCAAATCACTCCCGTCAACAACTGGTTACATTCACTATTCCTACAGGTGTGTTTTTAAACAAAAATAAAATAGTCTCATTGCCCAGAATCACGTATGCTTGTACATACATTGAAATGCTGCTCAATTACAACAGTAAATCCAAAATAACATATTTGACTTGTGGTCTTTGGTTCTCTGACAGCCCCGGAAACTTTGAAGAGGTTACCACCAGCAACAAATAATTTAAGGATCGTCACAGTCTCACTGCAAAAAGTAAGACGGTGGATCTTTTGCGGTATCTACATGATGTGTTTAACCATGCGAAATACATTTTGAACGGCACCAAACTTAGAGTCAAGTTGGTCCATCCCAGAGATTGGTTTAGTCTTAATGTTGCCGCTGAACTCCCGAATTTTAAAGTTCACCTCGTTGAAGTCTGTTTACATTGGTAGATGGCTAGCAAACAGTTGTCAACACCAAATAGTACTATGACCGGTCCTTTTTCCAATAGGTACTGCCAGAGCACTCAATAATACATTTATACAATAGCCCATCCCCTGGGGTACATTACCTTAGTACACACTAACTTTTAATACTTAGTCAACAGGAGCCAACAACGGGCTAAAGATATAGGCATTATCTGCGCGGACCCCATTACGGAAACTACTGGAGCTCCACGCTTTACCCACCCGAACTAATACCACATACAAAGCGTGCCAACAGGAATTATTCAACACATTGACACAACTGAATCCAAGAAAAAGGACTGACAACCTGGTTGTAGCCATACTAAAATTAAACAACTGAGTACGACGTCCACGGCGTCATGAAAAAACAGACTACTCATAAGGATTAAAAGGAAGTACTGTACTTGTGGATAAAAGTATCCTTATTAGCTCTGGAGCTCAAGGCTCCTATTAGCTATTTTGTAAAGACTCACTTGACTATAAGAGTATAAAGATCTAGAACTTAGCACTTTGACTAGCCGAAGGACACAAACAGATCTAGTCACTTGACTGAAATATAAACTATATGTCACTTGACTATATAAACTAAGTCAAAAGAACACATTAAGTCAGTCATTTTGACTTACTATAACTCAAACAAAAGCCATGAAGGACACAACAAAAACCCAAGAATCTATGTCACTTTGATTTATGGACAAATATAATAAAATTTCTATAAAAATAGTCACTTTGACTATATAAACTAAGTCAAAAGGTGACACTGATAAAATTTGATAGATTTAGTCCTTCGACTATAAAAACCTTGACTATATCTAAGCAAAGGACATGACAAACATGATAGTTGATTCATTCTAACGAACTATATCAATACACTAAGTCTGAAGGACATGACATCAAGTTCTAATCTTGTCTTCATGGTGATCTGGTACTTCTGTAGGTGGTAGAGCGGCGTTTCCCTTCTTTATGATACGATGTGGTGAAGTACAATAAGTGAATCTGAGCGGCACTCATTATATACGATCTCTCTGACTAAACAGAAATAAAAGGAATAAAGCGTAAATACAAGCAAATGGGAGAGGTGGTAACAAGGGGAGAAAGGAAAAGAAAGAAAGGGGGAAGTAAAATACAGAAGTCCCAAGAAACGCCGCAATAGCAGCAGCACTCTAAGCTAATGACTTCGACTCCAAGCTGGTCTCGTCCATTTCAACTATTGGGTGATGCAGCGAGGACGTGTGTGATATTTACTATGCTGGTGTCTCCACATACTCGCCGTAATTTCCTTGAAAGCGTGGTGATTGTATCCAAGCCCATTCTGTTATGGTGAGTAAGTCTTGAACGATATTATTACTAAATAAATCAGTTTTAATTATTTTCTTTGAATTCAGCTATAGTATATTTATAAGTATTCGTCTCGTGAGTGTTATTTTACACACTTGTAATATTTTCTACTCGGAAGCATGGATGGCTGTTCCGAGCCCATCCAGTCATGGAAAGTAAATTTTGAAGCATATTATTCCTAAATATGTAAATTTTAATTATCTTCTTTGGATCCCTCTATAATAATTATCATAATTTAGTATTTTTATGTAGGCTCATGGTGTAAATGTCAATTTTACATAATTGACATGCTAAAGTTTGAAGTGTCAGAGTAGCACCTGCTGGATATCATCTCATGACTTTCGATTTCACAGCTACTTTGTTCGCCCACATGACATTGCATTAGAATCTGACGAGGCATGGCTCTCTGAACATAATAAGACGTGCACTGAAAACAAGCCCATGCTTCCATTCTGTAAATCAGATGTTTCCCTGCTGATCAACTACCCGCAATAATTTCACAACCTTTCACTCTTGTCATCGACACAGATCCACACACTAAGCCTGGGACGCATTGGGTCACCATCTTTATCGACAAGAACGGCGTGGGAGAATACTTTGACATTAATGGATTTCCACGCCATATAAAGTTACATTTGGCATTAATATACCAAAATGTTTCCTGCAGGTCTCATAATATGATACAACTTCAAAGCATAGCCTCAGACGTTTGTGGCTATTAATGTCTCATGTACTTTCTCTATCGCACTAAGAACATTCCAATGAAAACTTTCCTAGCCCTATTCTCACCCCCCAATCCCACATACAATGACGCTAAGGTGTCAAGATATTGCAACACATTTTTTTCAAGAAATGAAGGTTGTGCCATCCCTCAAGAGACTGCTTCCTATCAGCGTATGCCCTGTAGTCCCCTCGTTCGACTATAAAAAAGCTTCCCGATGGCGTGCCAGCCTTTATCACGACTGTCATCGAAGTGATAAAATATTGTGGAAGGTCAAGAAGTTTCACCTACAAAGAAAGGCCCATGAAGTTTCTTGCCATCACCAGTATTTTCAATATTTTGATTCCACTGGATGAAGTCGACTTCAAACTAGTCATTGTCGGAATAAATGTCAAGAACAATTTTGCACCTTATGTCCAGCTAGAAAAAGGTGGAGGGAATTATGCGGTGTTTAACCGTCAAAGGGTGGCAAGGACTGGGCAAATACAAATCGGGTATAACAAAGTTTTTCAGCAACACGCAGACTCCTCAGAAGATTAGTCTGAATAATGACGAAATCTCTCTGAGACTCAGGTATTCCCGTCAAGTTATCTGTTTGGACGATTACACTCTGGATTGTGAACTAAAATCAATCTTACTAACACATCTAAGAGACACTGTAGAAAAACGTATTAACAAATCTATGCGTCGTGCTTGTAAAAATGTATAATAGATATTATGTATATCTGTAAAACTTTTAATTTATAGTAAATATATGTATGTAATATTGTGTATTTTTCCCCGCAAAACCTGTTTGTTCCATGCCTTATTCCAAACGAAGGGTTGCCAATATGTCACTAGATATAAGTCTCAACTTGTCGAGCCGTCAAACAGTAATCACTATCATGAACAGGGTCAATAACCTCACAATTTCAAGGTTGTGATCTATTCCTGTATCGAACTTGTCTTGTCAAGCTTCCAAAATGGCACCAGGGTGCAATGACGTCATCAGGAAAACCCATTTCCACATAAATGGGTTAGATGAGGGGGAGGGTAGCGACATCATTCAAGGTCGTGATCTATTGCTGTATTGGCTTGTCTTGTCGAGCTGCCAAACTCACACCAGATATGAGTCAGGGAAAACGCATTGCGTGGCAGGATTGCGACAGGGAGACCGGGTCAGTAGCTCATATTCTATGTAAGACAGCCGTCGAGAGAAGATGCGTGTGAACGCTCCCGCCCCCAGTATCGATGTGTAGGATTGGTGACATTGTATGGGAGGTGAGGGACCGGCATAATGAACTCATTCTCTTCATGACAGCCGTCGAGGGAAGAGCGCACAACGCCAAGGAATGCACGCTCCCCACCAATAAATAAAACTGCCATAAATAAATTGACATGCCAGTCTCAATCATATCCACTCATTTGAACCAATTATGCACACATTAAAAAACCAATGGGCACACATAAAAAACCAATGGGACACACTGGGCAGGATTTAACAAGTATGGACAAGAATAAACCACCTAAAAACCACGTCATCGAACTCACGCCAATTTTAGGGTCTATTGGATTATGGCACCGGGGGAACACCAAACCTAAATAATCCAATCCCAGTTGTGACATCACATGATGACGTCACCTGGAAAAATCCTTCTCCAGTGTTGCAACATCATGATGACGTCACCGGGAAAACCTAAGATCGGGGTCAATGGTTATCGGTCAAATTAGGGCCATACATCCAACACACTTCTAATATATCTCTCTCCACCAGTGTCTCTAATGTTCTGTAATCCTACATAATGTGTTTTTGGTGTTCGGTAAAAAAAAAACTCTCCCTTCACAACCAATAAGAGTACTTAAAGGAAGAGATAAATAGAAAATATTGATAAACTTTCCGCAATTATGTCATTGTACTCATTTATTGTAGTGCTGAAATATGAGTATAAAGCATTGGGTTGGCTGTTAATAGTTGTATAACTTCTATGATATAAAATATTGATTAACGGGTGAATAGTAAATGTATTTAAGTCAGTTAACTATTAAAGGATATAATGTGTCCATAGAATAATAATACATGCTTGTAACACCTTGGCTCACCTTACCACCAATGTGGGTCTACATTTTAAAACTCACCATCACGTCTAGAAGTCTCCTCTTGGTAGGACTCAACTCATGACGGTGAGCAACTCAATAGTGTTTTCTTTTTCTATTTTGGTGGTTGTCTTGACCGAACTGTTGACTGTTTTCCTTTTCAATTCACGGTGCTTCCTTTCACTTTTTGCCAAATCAATGATTCTGACCGTCCTTCTATTTCTTTCTTGCTTGTTAGAAGAAAACGGCCCAAAATTTCTTCTTTCAAGTCTATTTATTATAATTTTTCCGTTAATAACAACGTACTCCAGATCGAAACGAACAGTCAATGTTTGTCTGTCTGGTGGCATCGCATCTGAATATTCCTTCCCAACCTCCTTAGATCTCGTAGTTATATTAATGGAACCAGAATTCCTTATCCTTTTATCCAGAATCCCTTTAAGCACTTCCGAATCACCGATAACATCTTAATTTATTTATAAGTCTCTTAAATTGTTTCATCAATATTTCCTCAACAAAAGTATATACTGCTTGTAGCAATAAATCTTGATTAAAGTTGCCATGAAACGAACAAACAATAAAACGTGGAGCATTGTTAACAACATTGCCAACTCTTCCAATAATTAAGAGAATATTATGTAAGGAACGAGCTTGTGAGAATATTAAATCACTACATATAATAATTGAGAAAGAGATAATTACAGTAATCCTATTAAAAACAAAATAGGCCTTATTAAATATTAGATTAGAATTTCTAATATAATGATTAGACGAACATTTAGTTAATATGTAATATGATAAAATTATTGCACATAAGCTATGTGAAATTACAGTTCTGAGTAAAAATAAGAAAGTAAATTAATAAGTTAAATTTAAGCCTATTTAGGATCATTCAGTTTCTAATCAAAAAACAGTAGTCCTAAAATACAATTAAACATCAGAATGTATTAAATATAAGATAGATAGATATTTTTTGATAAAATGAAATTAGGTTAATAAGTGCTCATCATAAACCGTTCCTTAGCTATGTTCGTTAATTCCTCTCCTTAATATTTCTTCGTTGGATTGAAGTTTATTGACGACATGTTTCGGCTATTCAGCCATCATCAGGTCTGAGACAAACCAATGCAAACAGATATTATTAGAATGTAAATAATATGAAAATAAATTGAGTGAGAATATAAGGAAAATTGTAGAAAGGTTAATATGTAAGAACGAGATAGTATTATTATTTTTTGATAGGAAGTTCGAAAAATAGTTGAATTATAATCAGAATTAAACGATCAAGCTTACCTCTTAAATCTAAAGTGGGGTTGAGATGTTCTCCCCTATGTTATCCGGTAATGATATGTATAAATTATTAAATTGTAACCATTTAATAATTAGATTCAGAACATTCTGTTGTCAAGTAAACAATGAAGAAACAATGAAAATATATATATATATATATATAATTTATTAATATAGATGCCGCTAGTGTGTTTGTTGATTCTAATAGATAGAAATAAGAAAAATTGGGTGGAAATTATGAATTTTGAATCTTTAAATTTTGTGGAAGATATTTAATTGTGTGAATAAGGGATTGGTTTTCGAATTTGGTTTGCTCATTAAGAATGGTGTTATGATGAAAAGAAGCATTGTATATATGGAGGTTTTCAGAAATGTTCATTTTTAAACCTTTCGTGGAAGGTAGTAGAAGTTTCATGCATTGAGAAATGGGAGTAGGTTGATGACCTGACATTTTTAAGTGTTCTGCAAATTTGGATTTGGTTCGATTAAATTTAAAGTCACTGATGTGCTCATAATAGCGTTTCGAAAGGGCCAACCAGTTTTGCCAATGTATGCTGCATTACAGTCACAGGTTAATTTATAAATACCACTTTTGTTGTAAATGTTTTGGGTATTAAGGTTGGAGTTAGACAAGTGTTTTTTATTTGTATTGTTGGTTCCGAAAGCAATCTTAATATTATGATTGGTTAAAATTCTGGTGATTTTATTGGTTTCAAGGCCTGTGTAATTAAATTTTATCCATTTGGATGTATCGGCGTTGTCAGAAATGTTTGTGAGGTTGGATTTCTTAGCCATTTGGGCTTTTTGTTTTTGGATAATTTTGTAAATGATGGAGTGGGAATATCCGTTTGATGTAGCAATTTGTTTAATGATATTGAGTTCGTTTATAAAATTCTTTTTAGATAGTGGTATGTGAAGAAGTCTATAGATGAGGCTATTGAAGGTTGCCAATTTTTTAGAGAAAGGATGATTTGAATTACTAGGTATGATTTCATCTGTATGGGTTGGTTTCCTGTAGATTTTGTACTCGAAGGTGTTGGTTTTGGTTTTTGAGATGTTGAGATCTAGATAGCATAAGTTGTTATCATGTCCAAGTTCAACAGTAAATTTAAGTTTGGGGTGAATATGGTTCAAAGTGTTAGTATTTTGAAATAAGGTATGGTCAAGGATATTGTCATATATGATGAGTATGTCATCAACATATCTGCAGTAAAATTGAATGTTGATGTACTTAGTAATGTGATTGATAAATTTGAGATCATTGGTTTGCATGAATATTTCAGATAATATGCAGGATATTGGGGATCCCATGGCTAAACCATCATATTGTGCATAACATTTATTGTTGAACTGAAAGTAATTCTGATTGGCTATTGTTTGGACAATGTCGGTTAATTGATCTATGTATTCCTTGGAATAGTCTTTTTGATGGAGATTGGATTTGATTATGTCAATGGTTTCTTTGATGGGGACATTTGTATAGAGATTAGATACATCAAGTGAAAAAAATTTAGAATTAGAGTTGAGAGTTATATTTTGCAATTTATTGGTAAGATCATAGGAGCTTCTGACATTGTAGGAGTATGGGAGTTGTAATTTATCGTTTAGAACATGGGCAATTTTTTTAGCTATTTTATAGGCAGGGGCATTTTGGTGGTCTTATTGGAATGTTAGGTTTATGAATTTTGGGTAGTGATGTGAAAATAGGGGCTTTTGGATTCATGTTGT
The DNA here is from genome assembly GCA_039000515.1 of Timema cristinae. Taxonomy (NCBI): domain Eukaryota; kingdom Metazoa; phylum Arthropoda; class Insecta; order Phasmatodea; family Timematidae; genus Timema; species Timema cristinae. The sequence goes on along the minus strand of JBCFYV010000012.1, from coordinate 19,714,311 downwards.
AAATTTGTAGTTGTCTTTAGGATTGATGATTGAAGTGATTTGTTTTAATTTATTTTTATAGTCTTTTGGAAGTTAGTGGTTGGGTCAGTTTTAAGTTCGACGATATCGTTACTATTGATGAAATCAAGAGTTTTGGAAATGTATTCTTTTTGATCTATTAGGACTATAGTGTTACCTTTGTCAGCTTTGACATTGATGATTTTATTTGACTTGAGCTTCTTTTTAAATTTTTTGACATCGGTAATTTCTTGGGTAGGGTTTTTGTTCTTTGAATTTTTGAGAATAATCTTTTGAAGTTGGTTGGAAATTAGATGTCGTGTATGTTCTTTAGATTCATGATCAATGTGTTGGATAGCGTTTTCACTGTCAATGATGAGATAATGAATTTTATTGGAAAGAGGTTCTGAGTGATAATTAAATTTGTATCCTTGATTGAGTATTAATTCTTCTGTGTTATTAAATTGAGTTTTAGTAAGGTTTAAGGTTCTGGGATAGAATTTGTGAGCTTGTTTGGAGGTTATATGTTTAACAGGTTTTTGTAAATTGATGAGATCATTAAGCTTCTTTTCAAGAGTTAAGTGTTTAACTTTGAGAATATTGGCTATTGATTCATCAGTATGAATGGATAACTGATCCCAGTAAAACGGATGTACAGAATTGGAAAGTTCTAGATGCAGGAGGTAAGCCTGGTAGTTCAATTGTTGTCTTTTCTTATGTAGAAAGGCAATTTCATGCCTGATTCTGATTAATTGACAAGATTTAGTAATCTTGTTTAGCCTGTTGTAATTGCTTTTGAAATGAAGTTTGGCATAGTTAGGTATTAATTGCTTAGATATACATTGGTGGTTAAACCATAAATTGGCATTGGTTTTGCTCAATTTGATTTTGGTGTTTAGATATTGAAAGTATTTACTAGCTTTGGAAGCTTCAATAATTGTAGTTATATTCATATTAACTTTAGTAAGGAGAAATTGATTGAGAATATTATGTAAGGAACGAGCTTGTGAGAATATTAAATCACTACATAGAATAATTGAGAAAGAGATAATTACAGTAATCCTATTAAAAACAAAATAGGCCTTATTAAATATTAGATTAGAATTTCTAATATAATGATTAGACGAACATTTAGTTAATATGTAATATGATAAAATTATTGCACATAAGCTATGTGAAATTACAGTTCTGAGTAAAAATAAGAAAGTAAATTAATAAGTTAAATTTAAGCCTATTTAGGATCATTCAGTTTCTAATCAAAAAACAGTAGTCCTAAAATACAATTAAACATCAGAATGTATTAAATATAAGATAGATAGATATTTTTTGATAAAATGAAATTAGGTTAATAAGTGCTCATCATAAACCGTTCCTTAGCTATGTTCGTTAATTCCTCTCCTTAATATTTCTTCGTTGGATTGAAGTTTATTGACGACATGTTTCGGCTATTCAGCCATCATCAGGTCTGAGACAAACCAATGCAAACAGATATTATTAGAATGTAAATAATGTGAAAATAAATTGAGTGAGAATATAAGGAAAATTGTAGAAAGGTTAACATGTAAGAACGAGATAGTATTATTATTTTTTGATAGGAAGTTCGAAAAATAGTTGAATTATAATCAGAATTAAACGATCAAGCTTACCTCTTAAATCTAAAGTGGGGTTGAGATGTTCTCCCCTATGTTATCCGGTAATGATATGTATAAATTATTAAATTGTAACCATTTAATAATTAGATTCAGAACATTCTGTTGTCAAGTAAACAATGAAGAAACAATCATTCTTCTGTGTAGAGGAGAAATAAAGTTGAATATATTAACGATTCTCTATATTCTTTTTTGAAGTGTATATTTACACAGTAGGTAACTTTACATTACATTTGGCAACTGCGTGAATATTATAAAGATATTAAGGAAGCCACGCGCCGTTATATGGACAGGAGTCACGCAAATCTATAAGACCATTTATTAGGCGTGTGTTACACATAATCCTGAAATGGTGGATGTACAAGGTACAAGGTGGATGTACAAGTTTTATGGAACAAAAAGTGTAATCCTTGAGCTAACTCAATAAACATATGTGGGGCATGTTATTGTCGTCAAAATGCAGTTTAAAAGATTTAAATTCAGAAGTTTTGACTGCAAATTTGTAAATGGTGAAATACCACAAGATTAAGATTAGTGTTGATGGACTTCTGAATGAAAACGTGTCTGACGAAACTAGCAGTGTTGACAGTAGTAGACTTGTAAACTATCACTAGTGGTGCATAGGAAGAACGAGACAATAGTTTGGGAGCTGATAATGCCTTTATTCATCGGGACATGAAGAAGATTGTTGAATACAATACTGCTCATCGCATCAATTGGAGATTAAATCCACCTAATGTATCTTGGTGAGGTAAATAGTGGGAATTCCTAATAGGATTGATAAATTAACTGATTCTTAAGGTTCTTGTATATACTTTGTTGACTTTTGAAGAAGTGAACACGGTGTTTTGTGATTGTATATCAGTTATCAACTCCAGAACATTGGCATACATTTCTGAAGATAGCGCAGACCTGCTTTTATTGGCACTTGCAATGTTCTTGCATGACATAGTTGAAGTAGGTGTTCTAATGGTTGAAGCATTGGGAGACTTTATATGGACCAAATGTTTTGTCATCGAAGATAAAGTAATATCTATACTTTAGATATTACTTATCTATACTTGGTATTGGTATTTATAGATGTGGAGATGTGATAGCGTGGGTAGAAGTAGAATTTATAAAAAGATGGGGAAGATCGAAATGGAAAAAGGGATTATAATGAGAGTGAAACGCATGTATGAGGCTAATAAGAGATATGTTAAGACAAAGAGTTGGAAGACGTATTATTTTCAAATAAAAAATTGAATGAAGTAGGAGAATGTCGTCTCACTGCTATTATCTATAAAAGTAAGGGAAATGGCCATGAATAAAGTGGCAGAAAATTTCTGGGAGGAAATAATTATAGCCATTATGTTGTCTGATAACTTGATGGTATGGGAGAATAAGAAAGAGGAAGTACCGGAACAGCTATAGGAATGGAATAAGGAAGGGAAAGAGCACGGAATGAAATTTATCATGGTGAAGTGTGAAGGGATGGTAATGGCAAGGAAGGGGATTGGACCTAGTAAAGCTATAAATTTGGGTGAGTAGAGCTGAGAATAGAACAGAATGTAAAATGGCTTGGAACATAATTGAGGTCACAGGTGGAAGTAGATATGATCTAATGAGAAAATGATAGCAGGGAGATTTGATCTATGGGTGTGTAAGATACCTGCTATGGAGAAGAGAGGTGCCCTTGAACTGTAAGGACATGTTGTAAAGGGCGTACTTTGTACCCATTGTCATATATGCAGTAGAAACATGGACATTGAATATAAGAAAGACTAAAAAGTGGAGGCCTTGAAAATGAGGTTTGTGAGGAGTATGTTAGCTGTCACGAGGAGAAACAATATTAGGAATTATCCAGGAAAGAGTGAGGCTACTGGCGATAGTAGAGGAAGCAATACTGAGGTAGTACGTGCATGTAATGAGTATGGAGAGGGAGAGGATGCCAAAGAAAATTATGGAAATGGGGCATGAAGGAAAATGACCCCAAGGGAGGCCAAGAAAGAGATGGGTAGAGCAGATAGCCAAAAGTATGCAAGTGAAAAGAGAGTATAATAAGCAATTGAGGGAGGAAGAATAGCCGAAGGAAAGAGGAAGATGGAGGCATTTAAATAAAATGATTCGGTGACAGGCTGGAAACAGTTAATGCTGCTTATGATGTTAAAAAAAACAGCCATCTCATTTAAATATAGATGGGATTGTTATGTTTTACTTGATTCTAGTACCTTTTTTGAATTATGTATTTTGATTGAAAAATTATTACGATGAAAACAACACATTTGGGCACAAAACAGAACTTTAATATTGGTATACGAGAACCTAAATTATAATTTGACGGAGGAGGATATGTTGAATATCTGTCAAGGTGTCCTGGAATTTCATGAAAACTTTTTCTCTGTATTTAAAAAGTTTGTCATCTATGTTATGACTAATATTTATAATTTGTTGATATTACCATATGAATAATATTAACCTCTATGTTTTTATAAAATAAATATTGGATACATTTTTACCAATCATTTTTTTGGTATAAAAACTAGAAAAATCCTTACCTTTTCTAGCATTCTCTGAATCCCCACCTTAAACAATGAGTGAAAAATGACGATGTGTAATGACCAGGATAAATCTAATGCAAACTTCATTAATTTTGTAAGGTGACCATATTAGTATCTTTCCTTTTTACTTTCCCACTATTTTACAAGGATAAAAAGTATTGTGATTGTTAAAAATATCGAGCTCGAGGTTTTTATGAGTTTCGACGTTTCATGACCCCCTGAATCCGAGAAAGTGTTTTTTGCATTTCCATCTGTTCGTCTGTCTGTCTGTACCTTGGAGTAGAGCCTAAACCATTTTACCATTGGACTAAAACTTGGTAGCTATGGTTTTAATAGGATTGGCCCGAGGAGTTTTTTGATTTGGATATCTAACCTTAAAATTAAGGGTACTTTTCAGAAGAGTTAACACAGGAAAAATCGATTTTATCAAAATCAGCGCTAGCAATTCGATTAAAGTTCATTTCTAAGCATTGATAAATATTACAAACAAATTGTCTATACTCAATTTTTCGTCAAAATGAGGTTCCGTTTAGATGATGAATTCTAATTTTTTATCATATTTCTGTAACTCTTTGAAATATGAAATTATTTATAATTGCAAATATGTAGATTTATTTATAATTAAATCTTTTATTTGAAAAATATTTTTTAACCAATAGTTTCAATCTATACGCCAATATATATATATATATATATATTATAATAATATATATATATAATATATATATATTATATTATATATATATTTAACTTTTCGAACACTAAAGGTAAAGTATTGCGACCGTAAAAAAAAATCTAATCCAAGATGTAGATGGATGTCAAGATTTCATGACCACCAGAATCCTAAAAAGTGTTTTTTTCCAATGCCGTCTGTCTGTGTGTCTGTTTCTCCCTAAGATTTTTTTAAACAAAGGTTGAAAAGAGAAAAAATCGATTTCCTCAAAATTGGCTCTAAAGATTTTGATTAAAATTCGTATCTAGCCATTGATTAAGATTATAATAAAATGGCTATTTTCATTTTTCCATGAAAATAACTTTCAAGGTACTTTACAGAGGTGGAAATTTCCTTATCTCCAAAACTAATTAAGATACAAAATAACTTAGCATTGCAAAATTGTTGTTTTATTAAAAATAAAAACTTTTATTTGAAATGTATCTTTATAAAACCAATAGTTTATGATATATTGGCAAATATATTAATACAATTTTGTGATCTTTAGTTGTACAGAGATACTACTTAAGTTTTAACGCAATAATTCTCTAATTCCAGAGATTAATTATATATAAGTAAATCTCTCAAAAAGTTGATGTTATTTATTTATTATTTAGCACCGTGTCTTACTACCCGTTCGGGCTATACGCTCAGTTTGTTCTTTTCTCTTTAACCTATTATGAGAAATGTTTGTACAGCAATTATATATCTCTATCATTTTAGACTCAATAGTGAACATCTACCTTTTTTATTGGTCTAAATTTATAAATGAGAAATTTAATAGCAATGCAATAACCATAATAATGTGCAACTCCTAATAATATGTCGAAAATATCTCGGGTTTGCTAGTGGTTAGTGTATAAGATTTCGTTTCACATATATTACAAGTTTTGAGTAAACATCTCAATTTTTAAACAGTGGAGGGAGAAAGTCCGTGTGGAGTTCCGTACTATTTATTTATTTTAGTGTACTTACAGTATAATTATTTACAATATTGTTTATTAATCGTTGCAAATCTAAATTTGACTGATTTGAAGCATTATTTTAATATAATTATCCTAATTTCAGACTGGCAAACACCAGAGTAATTGTTTTAGAAGCTTCATCCTAATTTAGATCTCCTATAGTTATATAACTTATGAATTAGTAATATTTTAACAAACTCTTCGGTAGGTAATGAATGATTGAACTTTTTCACTACCTCCGAGAGTGTAGTTCCTCTAGTGCTATCACGTAATGATATTCAAAATCGAATAGTTCTAACAATCGAGAAGTTACTTGATTCTTTTTTAAATCAATCTAGCACAATATTAGTTTTGAACAAAATAATCACACACATTTATTTCCAATGACAATCGTTTGGATTTTATTGCTCTAGAGGTTTGTAAGACGTTTGCTCATTGAGCTTTGGAATGGAATACAATACACATAAATGCCTTACACGCCCTTGGTATTTTATCAACTGATACACTATTTCCAATTTCGAATTAAACTAGCTTTTCCTGGTTTTCGGGACCGAAAACTAGGAACCTTGCCATACAGTATTTCATATGGAAAGCTATAAAATTAATCTTGTCATTTTCCTTTATTCCTATTGAATTATTGACACAAGAATTATTTAAAACCATTTTTCCTGTTTTTAGCAAAATCTCATGAATTTTATTTCAAACTTACGGTTAAGATGGGCTATGCTCTTCTGCTTTTTATTTCAAAATATATCTGAAATTTTCAAGTGACTTTTAAAATATCTCTGAGTTCTACCTGACATTTCCTCTGTCACAAAAAATTCCATGAATGTTCTGAGCTTTCACTGTTTTTCAGGTAAGTATCAGCCCTGTAATTTTTTTATAATTTGCTCAAATTTCTTATCACAGCAAACAACATGCAAAACATTTTTATTTTTTACCAAGAAAAAACCTATGTATTTTTTTTATTGTTATTCTTTTGCATTTAAATATATTAAGTAATATTGTTGAATGAAAAACTGACAGGTTTTATAATAGATACTTCTATTTTCTTGATGAAATTATGTTTATATGAGCACGCCCAAATACGGACCTAATTCTAGATTCAAACGTTTAGTGTTGTTTTTTTAAGTTTACCACCTTGTCTTACTACCCGTTCTAGCTACACGCTTAAATAATAATTACATAACTGGCTTTAGGGATGAGGCAGTTGCGTGGAGGAAAAGTGTAAAACAATTTAGGAAAAAAATGTTATCAAGATTCGAGCCTTGATCTCCGCGTTATAGCCAGTCTAATCTACTGCGACAGCAGAGCGAAGCGGGTGCGCAGCACTGATAGTTGGCTTTTAACAACGGTAAACATATGTAGTTTCCTTAAATCTTTCAAACAAACTTCCTATCTGTATATATATATGTTCTTATATACATACATACATACATACATACATACATACATTCATACATACATACATACATACATACATACATACATACATACATACATACATACATACATTACATACATACATACATACATACATACATACATACATAATACATACGTACGTACTACATACATACGTACATACATACATACATACATACATACATACATACATACATACATACATACATACACACATACATACATACATACATACATAAATACATACATGCATACATACATACATACATGCATACATACATACATACGTACATACGTACATACATACATACATACATACACACATACATACATACATACATACATACATACATACATACCTACATACATACATACATACCTACATACATACATACATTAATACATATATACATACAATCATACATACCTACATACATACCTACCTGCCTACCTACCTACATACATACCTACATATATACATACAATCATACATACCTACATACATACCTACCTACATACATACTACATACATACCTATATACATACCCACCTTCCTACATACCTACATACATACATACATAACTACATACATACCTACATACATACCTATATACATACCTACCTTCCTACATACATACATACATACATACATAACTACATACATAACTACATACTACCTGCATACTATACCTACTGCCTAACTCATACATACCTTTAAATACCTACATACCTACATAATACATACATACATACATACATACATACATACATACATACATATACTATACTACATACATACATACATACATAACTACATACATACCTGCATACATACCTACCTGCCTACCTGCCTACCTACATACATACCTAAATACCTACATACCTACATACATACCTAAATACCTACATACCTACATACATACCTAACATACCTACATACCTACATACATACCTAAATACTACATACCTACATACATACCTAAATACATACCTACATACCAACCTACATACTACATACATACATACATACATAACTCATACATAACTCATACATAACCATACTACTAAATACTACATACCTACATACATACATACATACATACATACGTACATACATACATACATACATACAAACTACATACATAACATACATACATACATACATACATACATACATACATACTACATACATACACATACATACATAACTACATACTACTACATCATACCTATATCATACCTACCTTCCTACATACATACATACATACATACATACATACATAACTACATACATACCTGCATACATACCTACCTGCCTACCTGCATACATACCCATAATACCTACATACCTACATACATACATACATACATACATACATACATACATACATACATACATACATACATACATACATACATAACTAACATACATACCTGCATACATACCTACCTGCTACCTGCCTACCTACATACATACCTAAAAATACCTACATACCTACATACATACCTAAATTACCTACATACCTACATACATACCTAAATACCTACATACCTACATACATACCTAATAATACATACACTAAATACCTACATACATACATACCTACATACATACCCACCCACCACCCACCCACCCCTACCTACTACCTACCTACCTACATACCTACATACATACCTACATACCTACCCACCCACCCACCCACCTACCTACCTACATACCTACATACATACATATGTAGCAATTATTGCTCCAAGTCAACAGAATGGGGACAGTCAAGTATAAACATCACTTACCCAATACCACTAATCTTGCCGAGCACCTCGCGCAACAAACATCCGACTACACAAACCACAAGCGAACAACTGCCAAGACTGAGCCAAGTTCCGCATCTCGCCACTAGAGACCGGCACCACCACTACCATGATCAATCCGCCCAACTTCAAGAAACGAGAAGAAGATGGTAACTGCCAGGCTTTGCCAGAATAATATAGAATGTTCTTCTGCCGGCGCGCCCCCTTCCTCTGTGCCTATCCTGTTCGATGAGTGTGCCATATAAAAGACCATCCGTCGAGGAAGACGTCACTCTTGGACTTGGCTGCGACCATGTAGGACTAAGCGCCGGCGTTAACGGACATATTACGTTAATGTAAGAATAAAATCCAATTTCGGTTTAAATGTAAATTATGGGAACTGTGTTATTGATATTAGGCATTATGCGCGAACTTTATACTCAACCGATTAACTTTATTTGTTTCTCAGTAGTATTTAGGTTAGATGAGTGTAGTAATATGAAAATTTGAGAGTGTTGTTAGATCAGAACTTTTCAATATTATCCATAATGATTGAAAGTCAAACATTTCAAAATTAACTTTATTTCGTCTCAATTGCAAATGTGGCATTTTGGGTTTGGTAAACATTAAGGTGGGAAAGTGTTGGAAATATGGTGCCGAGATTTTCAATATTAGTAGAATTGAGTATTGCACTAGATTATTATATATATATACACTTAACTTTATATTTTTTTTACTAGTTTCTCGATTGTTATTTTTAGGATAGTGTTGTTAATATCTATTTTGTGCCAAAATAGTAACAAAAAACTTAAAGGGGTAATGTTAGGAAATATCCTCGATATTTATAATAGTACTATAATCCTTGTTTAGGACATAGGCGAAGGCTATTTTGAGTTATGCTAGTAGGTTATTAGCGTTAAAGTTAAATGGTATTGACATTAGGTATTTTTGATGGAACTAAAACTTTTAGTAACATGTGGCATTTTCGCAACAAGTTCAAAAATGTGTTAGTTAGGAGAGATCATTTACTGTAAGACGTATGATCATATTAAATTAATGTTATGCATCAATATTTGTATATACGTAATATGTTTAGGGTACATAATAAATAACGTAATGATTAGAAGGAAAAGAGTAAATATTTATGGAACAATGTTTTTATTGGATAGTATATATTTATGTTGAGAATGCTTGCTCACTCACGACTATTTTATATATATATATATATATATATATATATAACTGAACTATTAAATGCTCTTCAAATAATATGCTTATTATTTAATAAAGTTTGGCATAAATTAAATCTAAAAGATTCTAAGACTTGAATTTATTCTATTACATAATTACGCCATATTATCCCTATGTCTAGAAAAGGTGTGAGGGATTAGCCTTCAGCCTTTTTATATATTAATATGTTAGGCAACCTGTGAAGGTGGACCGTAGTTTCCCGCTACTCACAAGAGTGAGTTGCGTGCGCTGGGGACATGCTAAATGTCCAGCATTTTATAACTCACAATTTTAGGATATTCACTCTACGCGCTCCTCTATATTCTATTTTATTTTTCTTTAACTGTAGGTTTTGTTTATATTTATGTATTGAATCCCTCAAGTTTGGAGCTTAGGGATTACACATACATACATACATACATACATACATACATACATGCATACATGCAAACATACATGCAAACATACATGCATACATACATACCTACATACATACATACATACATACATACATATACATACTTCCAATGTGTTTTACACCCTCCACTCCTTAAAAGAGTTGCTGATAGCCCGGGCAGACTGTTAAGACCCGTGGTATACACAAAAATGTAGGAAATAATCATTTAGTTGTGTATGGGAGAAGGTCATGATGAAATGTTATGACGATTAAAAACAATCTCCCAACAAATTCCGTATTAATAATGTTTATAAAAAATCCAAGTGAAGCTCCCTCCCTAGAGCTTCAAGAATATTTTTATTTTCAAAAAACTCCAAGCTTGACCCACTCTAAATAGAAATTTTATATAGTCTACATTTTCAAAAATTTGCTGGTTGAGTTCCACTCCAAATATCTTTGAGGGGCTTCCCAATTTCAAAAGCTTTCTAAGCGAGAACTACTCTAAATAGTTTTTTGGGTAGCCAAATTAAAAAATTTGCTCTTAGAAACCTAGTAGAAATAGTTTATAGAATAATCTAGGATTTAAAACTTTTTTGGAGGTACTCCTCTGTATCAACCTCTCATAATAGCTTCCGTAGCCCCTGTAAATGTCTCTATCTTAATATAAAAGAGAGATAAAATATTTATTGTAGACCTTACCATTTATTTCCTAATAGAAACCTACTATAGCTTTTTGTCCCGTCAGAAAAGTTTCAACCAACATCCCTCAGCTTTAGGTCACCCTCGCAATAGAGTGAGTTTCAAATGATGGTGAGATGATTGCTTGAATCCCGCTCGAATGCACTGAGGCTGGTTTTATTAAATGGTTTCACACACACCTTTCCACGCAAGTACGGGTATACCGTATAGCCAACAACGAATGAGCAGCTGTCAGTAAATGGATACTTGTGTTCTTAGGCAAATGACAGCAAGAATATGCTCATGCTCTTAGGCAACTTTCGGTGAGTGAGTGTTTGTGCGCTTAGGCAACTGTCATCAAGTAGGTTCTTGCACTTTTCAGCAACTGTCGGTTTGTGCTTACGTTTTTAGGCAACTTTCGGCAAGTAGGTGCTTTCGCTCGTGGCTGCATTTGCTCTCATGCAACTGTCAGCAAACGTGTGCTATTAAGTCTCAGCAGGTAGATCTTGTGTACTTAGGCAATTGTCGACCAGTAGGCACTTGTTATCTTAGGCAACTCTCGGCAAGTGAGTACTTGTACTTCAGAGAAATTGTCATGAAATTGGTTCTTGTGTTCTTCGGAAACTGTTGGTAAGTTTATGCTTGCGCTCTTAGTCAAATGGTGGATGTTTGGACTTTCTGGCAATTTTCGTCAATATGTGCTTGTGTTCTTAGACAATTGTACTCCCTGAAATCAAACTCAAGGTCCACCTCAAGCCATTCGGGACTTGCCCTGTGATTGTTTTGAAATGTTGGTGTTGTATTGGTGACTGCTGACCGCAATATTTCGAGGAGACTTCTATCTTGGCGCCTAGAGTGACTCCCCGGGACCTTTTCATGGCTCGAAGACTCCTGCGCCTCCAAGCAGGGGGCACTTACTACCTGCGATACAACAGAGTGCAAAATAGACATACCTCACTCTTTTACGTTATCTGGAGAAGTAGAACAGACTAGGTATGTGGTCTACAGTCAAAATTATCGATACAGTACTCTTAGCGAAAGAAAAATCAGCAAATTTTAACCAAATATAAAGTTTTGTAGTGTTTTTTTATGTACAAAAATGTTACTGTATTATCCCTACCTCCTATTTTTTTATCTATCTTGTTAAAAAACTTTTGTATTGGAATAAAATAAAATATGTACACCCCATTTACAATGAAAGGAAACATTCATAATATTGTAAATTAGAGCCTTGTTGTGTGTTCATCTCATTTCTGAACGAAGCAACTGTTTATATCATAGTTGGGGCTTTACAATATTATATTACTAAGTAGAATGCACAGATTAGAGCTAATGATTGTTTTATTTCGATACCAATCCAAAATGGGGGTGTAAGTATTAATATAACATACCTCGTGGTAAAATGGCCAGAGCCTCTATTTGCGGACCTAAAGGTCCCTGGTTCAATTTCCAACTGGTATTGGCTTCCCCACGTCATATTCACCACCACCATCCTCTCACCTCATCGGGACATGGATAGAGCCACCACGGAAGGGATGTACGATTAGTATATTTGGGCGTCTCCTGGGAAACGGTACATTAGTATTGACTAATCTTTCCGCAAACTGAGCTACATATTTATGAAGCCCAACACGTCATTATTTAGTATTAATATGATTAGAAGTATCGAAATTAATGTATCAAGTAAACAAATATTGCTATTGAAAGGACAATAATGATATTAGTAAATATAATTGACTATCTCAATGTAATTATTGCCCTAAGGGTCTTTTTCCCTACCAAAGCCCTATTATAAAGTATAATTCTGGCAGGGGAAAAGGGCTTTCAGATAACCATTACTGCTATACACAGGGTTTTACGTAGATATTTATAACAATGAGACCTCCAGTCTTTATATCTTAATCAATGTTAATATTAATAAAGAGGATACTTTTTTCACACCCCTAAGAAATCACAAAAGTTTATTATCATGAAGAATTGGTGTAGCCAGTTTCAAGGGTAAGTTAGTAGGCCCATGCCTCAAGAGCGTCGCTATACTAAATACAAGACGACGCCTACCTAGACCAGAATGGAATGGGTCAGTACCATGTGGTGAGAATACTAGTTATTTATATATACACTTTTAATGTGAGTGCATATACATTTAACGTTACACGTTATTCATAGAGCATTAATTAAATGTATTTACATCGGCGGTCATTCATACCAAGGCGTCAGCCCTATAAGTAACGTGGAGAGGAAGGTTCGAAACAAATACGTTAACAATAAGAATGGTATTCTATTATTTTAAAAAGGCCACTTCCCATCCACGCAATTATGGATACATTTACATTAAAATACTATAATTTTCATCCCTCCTCCTTAAGGTGAGGTAGAAGGGATAGCAAGTGTTTTTACAGTTTTTATAGAATTGAAAGTTTTGGCCAAAATAAATCAAATATTTCTCCAGTAGCAACATAGAGTTTAGTTTTCTGCACATGCTAATATCAACAGATCTTGAATATCTGTCAAGGGTGTCCTGGAATTTTGTCAAAACTTTTTCTCTTTATTTCAAAAGTTTTGACAAAATTCCAGGACACCCTTGACAGATATTCAAGATCTGTTGATATTAGCACGTGCAGAAAACTAAACTCTATGTTGCTACTGGAGAAATATTTGATTTATTTTGGCCAAAAACTTTCAATTCTATAAAAACTGTAAAATTACTCGCGCTCCCTTCTGCCGCACCTTAAGAGTAATATATATATATATATATATATATATATATATATATATATATATGGGTATAGCACGAACAAATACGGTGAATAGACCTAATATTCACATCAATAATTAAAATGCTGCAAGTCTAAGAACAATTTTTTGATCCTAAGCTTTGTCTAAGACAATTTTGTGTAGATTCTACTCGAATACAATATTTACTATTGGCACTGGTGGCTGTGTGTCACTGATCTTGGTAGGTCTAATATAATATTTAAATTATTTTATTGAAACTTGTATTTCGTCTTACTACGTACGTTTAGGTTACATGCGTAAGTACTAATTACACTAATATGTTATCGATCAGGAAGGTTGAATTAAGAGGAAACGTACACACATTTGCATGAAGATAGAGCGGAAAACTATTTAGGATATAAACACCTTCATTAGACCTTACAAGGATTCAAACCCCGATCTCTCCTTCATCAGCAGTATAGTCTATTGCGAGTGGTCCAACTGGCAGTCCCCGCTTAGGGATGTGGTATTGAAAGAAAAGTATCGATACTATACTTATTTAAAGTATCGGAAGAAAAATATCGATAACGTACTAGTATTGAAAGAAAGGTATTGATAATAGTAAGAATCGGTATCGAAAATTTAATCTGATGGAATGTTATTTTTATCTGGTAATAATTTCAACTTCTGCATTATTATAATAGTTGTATTTCCATGTTTATTTAAACACTGAAAATTATAATGATTCAGACATATTATAATATAACATTTTAGAAAACATTCTAAAATTTTAAATCTTGAGTAAGGATTGGCTAAATATAAGTCACTGCTTAGATATTATTTAAAGAATCCAGAAGATGATGTTTAATATATTAAGTTTTTATAAATTTGAATAATAAAGAAAAAATTATGATACTGAAATACCCATTAAATATTTTATATAATCTTGGAATTCCAAGTTTAACAAATTTCATGACATTTAAAAATATTTTATTGACTCAATAATTTTTCATATAAAATAGTCAAATAGTCAAAATAACACTGATAACATATTAAGAATTACAATACAAAATGTGAGTTAACATAAAGGGCCAGTTTCTAGTCAAATTTAGTACGCCTCAAGTGCGGCGCTACACTAAGTACAAGACGACACCTACCTAAACCAGAATGGAATGGGCCAGTTTCCTATGCGAGAACGGCCCATTCCATTCTGGTTTAGGTAGGTGTCGTCTTGTACTTAGTGTAGCGCCGCACTTGAGGCGTACTAAATTTGACTATGAAACTGGGCCTAAGATGAAGGTATAAAACTTATTTAAAACAACAAGTTGAAATATAGACTCATTTCCATAGGAGGGACCCTTGTCTGACAGCTATAGAAGTAACTACGAGTATTTATAATAAAGTCATTTGATCTTCATACGTTCCTTTTGATAGATACTATCAATTCTTATAAAAATAAAACCAATACTTATACAAAGTTTCGCCAACACTGAAGTCGGATATTACAAGGAGAGGGGGGGGGGGCACGCTTTTCCCCTGGTACCAGGCCTGGCTGACCAGAAAGATTATGTTAAAGAGTGGGGGGGAGGGGGGGTCAGCACTCGTTCACCCATTAAAAAACATGGCATTACAAAATAAAATATTGTAACTAAACCGCTCTATCGATTTGAAATCGGTTTTCACCAATTCAAAGGTATTTATTTACATTATCTAGAACGAAGACTTTGTTTAACTTTTATTAATCATACTAATTCAACTGTACAATGAAAACTATCACATTTTCAGCCTCGCACTATTTTGCTTATAATGACTTGATTAGGATAAATATTCAAATTGAATTTTACTATATAACGCAGAACTATTTTTACTTCAATTTTCTTAGATTAGAATTTTTATTTAGTGTACTATTTTTTTAATGAATAACTTTTCAACAAGATTAATATGGATGTAAGTATCAATATTATAAAAAAAGAAGAAACCACAAGGCTAGATAATATTTTTTTTCCTTGTTCTAGTTATTTATTTATAATTTATTAATTTAATACTAATCTTTAAAAGCTTTATTTATTAAATTATAATTTGAAATAGTTTAGTAACCGTAGTGTAACGCTACTTGTAGGAATACAGGGAACTACTTGTACCACAAGGGTCTTCCATTTACAGCGTTGCCTCGATGGTTTTAGAAGTGACGAGACAATTTATTTCAATATTGTCAAGATTTAAAATTATGTTTTAAAATCATAAATAGGAATCTACGTATTCGCCTGAGAGTGGTAGGTGTACCAGTTAAGCATCGATAATTAAGGTGTTCGAATAATCAAACAGAAATCCACAAACATCTTGTAATTTTTAAACGTTCATAGGCTGAGATGTGTGTGAGATTGTGTGTATGTATGTTTGTGTGTACGCACACTCACGCACGAGAGCTGGGTTGTGAGACCAGTACACTTATTGTTTCTTTCCCCTCTCTTTGCTTAATTCAACTCCCAACCCTTTTGAAAGGTAGTAGGTATTATAGTTTATGTTGAGGCCTAAATTTGACAGTAGGAGCAGGAAAATACTTATTGATTCAAAACAATTTTTAAAATGTATTCGTTGCGCGTGTTGGACACATAATTGAATATTAATTTTTAATTCACTAATTGAAAATGTTTTAATATTTTCTAAGCACCTCGTCTTACTAACTGTTCACATTGAATAAATAGCTCATATTATTGTATTCAAAAACAAATTAGCGTATAATCCGAACCCGAAAATATGGATGAACATTAGTTAGTAATAGTAAATCTATATAATTTAATACAAACCTATTTTGGTTTCAAACTATTTACTTTTACTGTATTTAACATTATTTAGAATAATATTGATTTAAAATATTAGCCTTTTTACTTTCTCATAGGCTCAAGAAATGATGGTAATAATGGAAATTATCGGCCTCAAGATTATGATGGCGCTAATGTCATGAGTGGTCTCAAACTTTAAAAAAGTGGATCTTACATATATATCTTTTTCATTTTGACATGTAAACTTTTGAGGCACAATAATAGGAAACTATATAAATGGTTTTACAAACTATACCAATGAAACTTAATCAATTTGCATACTTTAATTTTAGATTAGTTAAACAAATACAATCTTGAATTGTGAAGACGGTTTTAGATACGATCTTAAAGCATACATAAACCCCTATATTTGAATAAAAATATTTTGCATTACATAATGTTATAAGCAGCACTCAGAAATCAACTAAATGTATAAATATATTATTAAATCATACCTAAGAAAATTTACTTACTAATATGAAAAACTATTTAGAATACACATTACATGGACAAAAATATAATTTTAAACAAACAAAAAAAAGTTATTTGTGAAATAGTGTACTATATATACAAAAACAAACAACATATTAAAAAACATGAATGTCC
Organism: Timema cristinae; assembly: GCA_039000515.1. NCBI lineage: Eukaryota > Metazoa > Arthropoda > Insecta > Phasmatodea > Timematidae > Timema > Timema cristinae. The sequence goes on along the minus strand of JBCFYV010000012.1, from coordinate 19,696,784 downwards.
AACATAAATAATTCGATTTGAAATTATTATTTTAGCACTGTGTCTTACTACCCATTCAGGTTATCCGCTTATTTACTAATCACGGGGTGACCTGGTGGTCTAGGGGTAAGGTGTCAGACTTCTGTGCTGGCGGCCGGGGTTCAATCCTCGGTCCCGGCACATATTTATCTGATTTCCAAACCCTTCCTACACCTCTGACAAGATATCTTGTGAATATGTGGAATGCCACCGTGGTTCGGATTCCACGTTAAACTGTAGGTCCTTCATTTCATCTCACAATCACCCTATACCATTACACATTAGCGTAAGTGCGTATAACCCGAACGGGTAGTAAGACGCGGTGCTAATAATAATAATAATAATAATAATAATAATAATAATAATAATAATAATAGTAATAATAATAATCACGCTCATGATTTTAGGGTTTAGGAAGGTTATATTTATAAGAAGTGTGCCCACATTTGCGAGGAGGGAGAGTGATAAACTATTTTGGAAAACCCTTCAGTACACTTGACCGAGATATTAGCCTTGATCTCCCCGTCATCGTCAATCTAGTCTACTGCGAGAGTAGCGTGCTAGACCATGCGGCCACTGAAGTGGGTGACATGAAATTAAATATGTTCCTCGGACATTTCACCAAAAGTAACTTACATTATCTTTTAAGCTACAAGTAAGCAATTGAAATAAAATAAACCTAACAATAACATTAAAAAAATACATGAGATGGTATGGTAAATAAAAGGTACGACACAATCGCACAAACTTTCTCATATTGTGTAAGTAATATAGTTTCAAAGATAATTTTCAAAATTTTCAAAAATAGGTTTTGAGTAAACTATCTATCCTTAAATATGTTTTAGTCATCAAAACAAACAAATCATCATGTTACTCACAATAAAAACCCTTAAACAAATTTTTCAAACATGGCTATTTCACAAATTTGGAATTCTCAAAAATAAATGATTTGTAAACTATCCTAAAATTATTTGTGATCATGTTTCTAGAAAAATTAAAAATTTGAATTCAATCTTCAAGATCAATTTAAAAATGTGAAAATTTGATATCATTCATTGTAGCTAAACAACCCTTAGATTAATTTATTTTGGATAAATAAGGATACGTTAATATCTATAACTACTATTTATAAATGTTTTTTAGTAAAACCAATATGTATATATATATATATAAAACATTAGTGATATTTGCCCATCAGCCCAGTTTGACCATGAACTTGACGTGTAGAAAGTGTGTATTGTGATGATTACGCAATGTCGTTGTTTGTTACGCAATGTTGTTTTCGCTCTCTGATTGGCTGTTGGTTTTCCCCCTCCCTTACTGACCCCTCCCCCTATCACTTCTTCTCCTATCATCCCCTCCCCTATCACCCAGGACATGTTCGTTCTTGACGATTGCTAATTTATTATTGATAATTGATCATTAATTATTGGGTAGGATTGGGGGGTTGGAGTTTTTTATTTATTTATTGGCATGCGATCCATTCCGTCGGGCGTTCCTCCCCCGTCATGGAGCACAAAACTCTCTGATAGCAGCGTGACGTAGAATGAACATTGGCTCCCTGTCACAAGACTCTGTTGGACTGCCCTGAACAAACAGTATGAACCTCTCCTGACGACCGTTTGATGTAGAGTGCGATAAATGGTTCCCCTGGCTTGAGAGACCTTTCACTTCCCCTCACTTCCCCCTCCTTATAGGTATGTGTAGCAACCCTTATGTGGTAATGGGTTTTCCCGGTGTCGCAACCCCTTATGTGGTAATGGGGTTTTTCCCGGTGACTCATAAGTGGCGCCAGTTTGGCTGGTCAACAAGACAAGAATAGATCGTGACCTTGTAGCTGTGAGCTAGGTTATTGACACTGGAAACCCTCCCCTCGGCAATGGGTTATTTCCCGGTGGTGTCGCGACTAGTCATCGTAATGTCGCAACCCCTAGGTGGTAATGGTTTTTCAAACTTCTAGAGAGCATTGTCATAGCTCTAATTATGCACAATCATGGGCATCGGAATCCTCAGTTAGGGGCCGCTATCCCCCACCACAAAAGACTACTAAAATTGGTTGTTTGGAACCGTCTATTGACATGCGTGGATGTAGGTATCCGTCATGGACCGGAGAAGTAAGGTATAAATGTTCCAGCGTTTACGTGGAGTGAGGGAGAATATAAAACCACCCTAATTCATCCTAGCGAGATTCGAACCCACAACGAGATAAAATAGAAATGCTATGTCCAAAAGGTGAACAAAATCAATCATTATTCTATAGTAATATTTCTGATTGGAATATGTTAACAATTTATAAGTGCTATGTTTTATTCATAAAAACAAGAAAATACATAATTTTATTGATCACAATAACCAATCTGTAAATATAAACTTTAAACCAACTTGTTCTAATATATTTAACAAAATTAAAATTTTCAAAATTAAATTATTTATAAATTACCTGAAATTTGGTATTTGTAAAAAAAAGGTTATTCTTAAATTTCATGATAACTAATCTCTTATTTTAATTTTGAATTAAATTTTCCCTTTTAATTTCAATAAAAAATTCAAACTGACGCTAATGGACTAGGAATTGGGAAGGTTGTACCCACATTTGCGCGGGGGAGTGTGAGGGGGAAAAATCACCCTGGATCACCTGTCAGAGATTCGAACCTCTATCTCCCCCGTTCTCGGTAGTCTAGCTCAACACGAATCTTTCGCGTCTGCCAACTGCGTCACCGAGGCGCCGGGAGTCCAACAGGATTAGGATTTGGGAAGGTTGAATCCACATTTGCGTGGAGGGGGAGTAAGGAAATGTTCCAGCGTTTACGTGGAGGGAGAGTGGGATACCATTTAGGGAGAACTACCAACAGTACACCTTGGCAGATATTACAATCCCCCAACACAGATTCGAGCCCAAGATTTTTTGCCAGGTGCGTCCGTTTACAATACACGCACGCACTTCCACACACACACACATAGCCTCCCATCGTTCTATATGTCTAATATTTAAAACAATAAATAATTAAGGCTGACGCGTCCTACTAGCCGTCTGGGACACAACCCGTGGAGGATGAGCTCAGTACACACGCATGAAAGGGATTTGAACCCTGAACTCCCTCACTCGTCATCATTTATTTAGCTAACACGTGGTACCCGGTGATGCTCTTATTCCTTTATAGATTTGGTTGTATATTAAATAATTATTTTCTGAACTGCACTCATTAACGAAGACATAATATAAGAGTTTAATTTTGAATAGCAAAAAAAAAGGCAAGTACGCTATAATATTTATCATTATTAACACGTTTTTTTAAAATATCAACTGTAGCGAACAAATCTGGAAACCAATATCGATCAGGAACTGGAGTGGGGCCATCCTCCCGACAAAAGCCTACCAACATTTGTTTTGTTTGATAACTACTGTCACCATGTACGTGTGAAACGATTAAGTACTAATTACGCTAGTGCCTTTATAATTGGGAAGTTTGAATTTAGAGGAAGTGAGCCAGCATTTGCGTGGAGGGAGAGTGAAAAAATGCCCCAATTCTAAAACAGCACTCTCTCAGTTTACTAAACTGCAGGGGTTAGAATCCTGGTCCACTGGACTGCTGCCACCTTATTTGGTCAGTTAGGGGTCTCTAGCTAAAAGGATCATATTTGACATAGGTTTGGTAAAAACATAATTACTTTTATTTTGAAACAATGATAATTACTCTAAGGGGCTAAGGACAAGGAAGTGAACCCCGCATTTGCATGGAGAGCGAGACCGGGAAGAACCTTACTGTGGGTACATTTCCTATTAATGCGGATAACCCGCACGTTTTGCCAGAAAGGGTACGTATCACTCATATAGCTATGGCAGGGTATGTCATGGGTTCGAATCTCGCTTGGGTGAATTAGGGTGGTTTTCTATTCTCCCTCACTCCACGTAAACGCTGGAATATTTTTACCTTACTCCTCTGGTCCATGACGGATACCTACATCCACGCGTGTCGATGGACGATTCCAAACAAACAATTTTAGTAGTCTTTTGTGGTGGGGGATAGCGGCCCCTAACTGAGGATTCCGATGCCCATGATTGTGCATGGTTAGAGGTGTGTCAATGCTCTTTAATTGTGAAATAAACCATTAGCACCTAGGGGGTTGCGACATTGCGATGACTAGTCGCGACATCACCGGGAAATAACTCATTGCCGAGGGGAAGGTTTCCAGAGTCAATGACCTAGCTCACAGCTACAAGGTCACGATCTATTCTTATCTTGTTGACCCACCAAACTGGCGCCACGTATGAGTCACCGGGAATAAACCCATTACCACATAAGGGGTTGCGACACCGAGAAAACCCATTACCATATAAGGGTTGTGACACATACCTATAAGGAGGGGGAAGTGAGGGGAAGTGAAAGGTCTCTCAAGGTAGGGGAATTATTTATCACACTCTACCCCAAACGGTCGTCAGGAGAGGTTCGTACTGTTTGTTCAGGGCAGTCCAACAAAGTCTTGTGACAGGGAGCCAATGTTCATTCTACGCCACGCTGCCATCAGAAGAGTTTTGTGCTCCATGACGGGGGAGGAACGCCCGATGGAATGGATCGCATGCCAATAAATAAATAAAAAACTCCAACCCCCCAATCCTACCCAATAATTAATGATCAATTATCAATAATAAATTAGCAATCATAGAGAACGAACATGTCCGGGGTGGTAGGGGAGGGGATGATAGGAGAAGAAGTGATAGGGGGAGGGGTCATTAAGGGAGGGGGAAAACCAACAGCCAATCAGAGAGCGAAAACAACATTGCGTAACAAACAACGACATTGCGTAATCATTACAATACACACTCTCTTCAGGTCAAGGTCAAGTTCCAAATCAAACTGGGCTGATGGGCCAATATTCTACTTATATATACATATATATATATATATATATATATATATACTATTTATAATGCAAAAAGCTTAACAATTACCAGATTTGAACCAAATTACTAAAGCCATCTTGTAAAATATTAATATTTCGAGAAAATAATCATCAATAAACTACGAGTATTAGCAAAATTTCTCCTCTTAAACACGTATACATCTTAATATATCATCCTCATGAGTAATGAGGTGGACTGGATAGGACTAGCTCAAGATAATAATAGGTGGCGTAATTAAGTACGTGTGGCAATGAGCTCTCAAGTTCATAATACCATAGACTAAGTAAGTATTAGAAAGTAATAAACATTACTTAGTCATATTTAAAAACAATTATATTTCCAGGATTCAAATATTTTTCTTTATTTGCTATTCAATAATAAAAAGGTTAGTAACCTGAACGGATAGTTAATAAGACTCGGAGACAAAAAAGAATACATAAATTATATTTTATTGATAAAGTTTTTTGTATGAAATATGAGTAGTATTTTGTTCTCACTCACAGATAACAAACACTGCTTTAAATAATGATTGTGAAGTATTTCAATTCTTTTAGAATTATTTGGTGTTTTTAGGGTTTAAGACAGACCTATGTCAATATTATCCATTCTAACACAACAGAACCTTCAATTTGTAGAGGCATGAAAGGTTAGGCGTCACTCTCGTAAGATTCTGAACTTCCGATAACGGGGCGATCGGGGTTTGAATTTCAGTCATAGCTTCTTTCGTATTTTTATAAATACCTTGTGTACTTTAATGTATTTATTACCTACTGTTGATACAGTTGATAGCTTATATTCGAGTGGCCCAATATTTTACAAATACATATTCCCTGGCCTAAATTCCAATTCTGGAATCTATGCATAGGTCTGTATCTCCACCCTCCCGCCTTCTCTTAAGACCTGTCCGGGCTATACACACTTGTAATTAATACTCAAAGGGTGTGTAAAGATGGTGAAGGTTGAGTTTAGAGAAAGTGTACTTATATTGGTGTGGAGGAAGAGTGATAATCTGTTTAGGAAAATACACTCATTAAATCCTCCCGGGATTCGAGTGTGGACCTTGCTGTAAACAGCAAATCATACTAGAGGAACCTGACGTTTAGTCTGCGTACCCAATGATGAGTACGATGAGTCCCACTATAGAATTTTTGAAACTATTTTAAATTAAACCAATATGTATTCCAGATGACATTCTGATGGAGCGATTGTGTAAGGATATAAAAATTACGAAAGAACAGGGATTTGAATCCTGGTCATTCATTTCACTCGCTAACTTCTGTACCTATTGAACTATCTGGGATCTCCTGGTCAGTTCCATAACCCAAATAAACCTCTAAGCGTACTGGCGTAGATAAATACATTAAATACAAACACTTGTTACATGTAGACCCTAATTATTCAGTAAATAATAATATAGGTATTTGGTGACCTGGAGGTCTAGAGGTAAGGTGGTGTAATTCTGAACTGGGGTTCGGGGTTCAATCCTCGGTCCCAGTACAGATTTATCTAATTGCCAAACCCTTCCTTCACCTCTGACTAGACGTGTATTAATCACAACTTGTGAATGTGTGAAAGGCCAAGCCTCCACCGTGGTTTGGATCCCACTTTAAATTGTAGGTCCTCCATTTCATCTCACAATCACCCTACCATTACACATTAGCGTAAGTACGTAAAACCTGAACGGGTAGTAAGACGTGGTGTTAATAATAATAATAATAATAATAATAATAATAATAATAATAATAATAATAATAGTAATAATATTATAGATATTTCATTAGTGTAATTTGCGATATTGATTGTACTTGCATCATACTAATATTACCCATGTATAGTTGTTATTTTTCATTATGTGTCGTAAGTAATATTTTAGTAATGAAAAAATTTAAATATTTTTAGGTCTGTAATTATTGATCCAATAAAATTTTGTTTTATAATAAATCAGCATTAGCCTACATATTTTAATGTAAAAATGTATGCATTCTAATAAAATGGTATTTACTATTAAACAGTGAATAAAATGTTATTAATTAATATCTTTTATTGAAGTAAATATTAATTTTGTAATTTAATGTATATTCACAGTTCTGGAATGGTATAAATTCGAGGAGATTTTAGACTATCACTTCATTATATTATATTTATTCTCAGCACGGCGTCTTAACATTATATCTTTTCTATTGAGTTCTTGTCTGAACTATACCCATTTAAATGCACTAATAGGGTATAGGAAATAGTAAGGTTAAATTTAGATACATTGTAACCACATTTACATGGAGGTAGAGTGGGAAACATAAAAAAAAACTCTTTTTAGACACATACCCGGGCAGGATTTGATGCCTGTTCCTTCCCCCCCCCCCTCCCACCCGTCATCACTGGCAAACCAGACCATACCCCAATTTGATTACGAATTAACATAATATCTGAGAGATAGAAAACTTCAAATTTGTTTATATATATTGTGTATATATAGGAAATGTACCTACATTTTCATGGAGGTAAAGGGGGAACCAATTAGTAAAAGCCACACACATTACACCAAATGGGCTAAATATTTGCTGTCATGTTCTTTCCTCATAATTTATACCTAATATCAATGTATACATAAAACAAATGAGTGAATATAGCAATATAAATGTAACATCTTTTAAATTAATAGAATGAAAAAGTTGGTTTGTCTGTCATGAGCATTGCGTGAAATTAGTGGCCGAATTCCCTTCTATTTGTAACAATCTTAGGTAGGCCTACTCTTTCCTAAAATAGGGTTCCGTCTGTATAGGATTGTCCCATTTTTTTTAAGGAAATGTCCAGTGTCCCGAAAAATTGCCCCGTATTTTAGAAAAATTAAATTAAATTATGTGAAAAATAATAAGATTACATAATTTAAATAAATAATGTTACATTTTATCACAGTGAACTTTTCACACAGTGAACAAATATTCGTGTGTTTATTTGTATAAAACAAGTTGGATAAAAACAAAAAAAGTGAAATGTCCAACAAACAATAGTGGCTCTAGGCCTATTACATGAAGACATGTGTAAAGAAAGTCTCAATACTCCGAACAACTGATTAAATGTGAGTACTTGTTCAGCATCCCAGCACACAACACGCATGTGGACAAAAGAAACCGAATGGAACTGAACACAGTGGAGGGAATTTTGCAGATCTTAGTCAATGAAAATAAGAATTTATTCCTATGTATTAAATGACCAACACTTTTTAAAAGTTGCACTAAGCTCAGATAAGTATTAACCTATGTCTCCCAGATCGTTAAAGCGCTGACCAAACTTCTTTAGATATTTTGTTTTTTCGAAACACTTTGTAGTCGAAGTCTTTCAGTCTTCCCGTGGTGAGCTTATGGGTGTGGTTATTATGTTTCTAGTATGCTATGTAATTTTGAAGGTTAAATACATAATTTAATAAATTGTAAATAATTTTTACGACTTTAATAAACCTATTATACAGTACATGTGTCCGGTTTTATTATTTTGAAAATCTAGCAAACCTACCCTAATAGCATTCGTCAAGACTGTGTACAAGTTTAGATTCTACATCCCCCGGGTCCCCCAAACCCATCAATTAGAGGTGATTGCAACCTGAGTTAAAGGTTACAAAGAATTATAGCTTTGTTTTGTTTTCTTGCTAATTCAGTCACACTCTTTGTAAAGGGTGAAGGTAGAGGGGGGGGGTACTCTAAAGTGCTGATAGTTATGGCAACACTGTGGGCTGACTGAGCCACCGAAGACAAAGTATAATCAATTGGTTTCTTCTGATACCGTAAATGAAGGGCTGGCACTGATGCAACTCTTCATTCTCAACGACCATTGGCCAGGTCCTTAATATTTTTTTAAATGATTCCTAACAAAATCCTTGCATACATGTGTCACTCTTACATCAACATGGTGTAGAGCTAAGAGCAATCCACCTGCATTGTGTGGCAGCAGACGACGTAGTAACAGCCAGCTATTACCAAGAAGTCACTGGGCTCCAAAAAGATGTATATCATAAGCAGACAGTTTCAGAAACTTTCCCAATTTCAACACAACAGCAACCAAGCGTTTGACAATATCTTTCTTCATTTATTTGTATCTTCTCTGACAGCGGCACATCCAGGTGAAATGGTCGACACATAAAAAAAATTGTAAAAGTTTTGATGGGTTTTCACCCAGGAGGATCCAAAATGGTGTGCTCCTAAGGTGGGGATGTAGGGGCTGCGAACAAAGGTCAGTGTTTTGGCAATTTTTATAGCAAAACCTTTTTTGGCCAAAATAAATAAAATATTGCTTCTTTACAAACATAGAGTTTTAATTTTCTACACATAGTGATATCAACAGTTCTTGAAATCCATCATGAAGATAACGGCATTATATGACTTTTAATGAAGAGAAAAAGCTGTCATTAAATTCTAGGACATCCTACACAGATATTCAACAACTGTTGATAAAACCACGCGAAAAAAATTAAAATCTTATGTTTCTACCTGCGGAACTGCATGCACCCCCTATTTCCACTTGATATTATCGATAGCATTTAATATGAGTCTTTTTTTCTTTAATTATTTCTCTATTTTTGTAGTACAATATATATTCCTTAAGCTTAATGTCAGTACTTCAGTAACCATCCCCCAGTTTATCAATAAGATACAAAAATCTGTGTATGGAACTGTGCGCTTTACAGTGCCAATGTGGTGTTTGACTGCTGTTCCATGCGCACATAGGAGAGGGGTGGGGAGGAAGGCAGGATTGCCAGGTAAGAGAAACACTGTTGCTCTCGCATGCCGGCTCTGGCGTGATGGTAGAAGGAAGTATTTTTTTTACTCAGCGTGTGTTGTGCTTAAAAATCATGTACCATATTCTTGAATGTGATAGAAGTGTGAATTAGATTATTATTCTGCTTCCATCTATTCTATTTGATTCATTTTTTTCGGTTCTTTTATTTAACAGAAAGAATAAATGCACTTGCAGTACTTTCAATGGAGAATAGTTTCTTAAATTGTCATTCAGAGATCAAGGAGTAATTATTTAACTTTTCGCCGAATTAAAACAAGAAGAATGGATTTCATTTTATATGAATAGATCAAGCTTGAACTGTAACAATTTAAGTTAAAGTAAGTAAAAAAGTTGTTATTTTTTTGTTAAGAATTATCAAGTTCCTGAATAAATTTTTTTTTATACATTTTTTTTACACAATTTCAAAACAAAGGCTAAAAAATTTCTGGGGCAACACCCCACTAATTTTAACTACGAGCCACCACTGGTTTCTACTGGAGCACTATTTTATTTATTTTGGACAAGAAATGTTTTTTCTATAAAAACTGCAAAATCACTGGCCCCCTCCACCCTAACTTAACGGTATATCTTGTTAATTATCTCGTAAAAAAAACGCATGACCAGAAATTTATTGGGCTTTGATTTTACACAGTAAATACAAGAATTCCGAAAAGTAACTATGCACTAAATTTACCAACTGTAGTAATGTAATAATACCGACATTTTGAATGAAATGTAATATGCTACACTTGGAAGTGTTGTGTGTCTGGCTACCCTCGGTGCATGCACTATGGTTAGTGTAACTGTATATTGTATTATTACATTTATTAGTACATTCAATGCATATTGACTTTTCCAACATGCTGTCTTTCACACATGCATACATTATGTGTATGAGAGAAAGAGAGATTGCCACAAGATATTCTGTGTGTTACATTTTCAATAGTTACTAAAGTTACATTCATAAATTCAAATGTTATACATACGCAATTTATGATACAGGCCCAGTCCTACTATAAATGCCAACAAAATAATAGAATATTTAGTTTGTCAATGCTGCTAGCAAAATATATGTTTTATTATTGTGATCATACTAATACTATCACCCATTCCCCCACCCCTCTTTATTTATATATAATCATAATGGGTGTATTACTGTATATATAAACAAATATATACAGTTGATATAATGTATACTGCATATAAAAACAAATATATGCATTATATGTAATCATACTATATACAAACAAATAATAAATACAGTTACAGTAGGATCTTAGAAAATACAAGTACTTTGTTATAACAATTTAATCAATTAAATTAACTTAAATATATGTATTATGGTCTTAGAGGTAATTAATTAAGTTAAAAGAGTACTTTCTAATGTAATCAACTAATCACATTAAAGATTTGATCATATCTAACAAAAGTTACAGGTGCAGATTGTGTGACTTGACGTATGAATATACATAGCACATCCTGTAGTCATGATTTTATATGCTTGTTATTGGACAATGTCAGTAAATTAGCCCTAATGTAGAATTAAATCATTTTGTAAACATATTATTGCTAGTGTGGCAAGGCTAAGGTGGGGTGGGAGAGGACGTTAGAAAAGGCCAGTGCTCTTTCAGCTTTTATGGCGAATTTTTTTTTTTTTTTTTTTTTTCAAAACAAATAAAATATTGCTTCAGTAGAAGTATAGCTAAATTTTCTTCCCATGGTGATATCAACAATAAGTTGAATATTTGTAATGAGCATGGCGGCATTAGATTACTTTACTTGACACCTATTACTGTTTCCTGCCTATGTTGTTGTTTGAATACTAACAATTTATCAAATTTAATGTATAAAAAGTATAGCCTTAGATTAAATTAAATAATTTTAAAATACAAATTAATTTGTGAAACCAAGAAACTCTTCAAAACAGTTACATTTTTACATGGATACAATTTCTGTTTACTTTTTAAAAATGTAATAAAAATAAAATTATTTATTTTGATTACGTTATTTGAGCGTGGCTTCAACTTATTAACAATTTTATTGGTGTTGGTATATACATATTTATGTCGCGTTTAATTATGACAGATTATATCACTATACGGTTTTCATTCTAACTTAACCTAGTATATCACGCATAATACAATACCACACAACCTACTCTAGCGCCTGGTTAGTTACAAATTGGATAGCAGGATGAACTCATGAAAATATAAACAATATTTTCGCCAACACTACTCGGAACCAAACCATACTCTCTTGTCGACCACTTAGTTTAGATGGAAAATGTAATCGTATTGTAGGAGTGTCAAAGTTGTTGAAGCCTCACTAAATAAAATATTTACATTCAAAACATTTTTTCCCATCTTGTAAGAAATGACAAGACAACCTAAGTGTTTCCTGACATAGCCTCGCTAATCCATTAGGCACTTTCCTGCTAAGACAAGCTTAGGAGAGGCTTGAACAGGAATATTACATTAGAGCGGGTCTTGAAAACTTTTCTGATCTAATGTTTTGATATTTCACAATATTGTGTGAATTTATAATTTATAGTTTTGATAACTCAAGAAAACTTTTTTTTAATGCACATACGACATTTATATTGCAACGCTTTGCGTCTTACAGGCCATTCTAACTAGCCCCATATTTACAATAATGGGCTAGAGGTAAAGAAGATATAATTTTAAGGTAATGGAACTGTATTTGTGTGGAGAAACGGTAATAAATCATTTTGTAAAAATAAATAGCTTAGTAAATTTGATTAGGATTCAAACTCAAATATACCAGACAATACGATACTGACACTTTCACCTATATATTAACCTTTGGGGTCTTTATAATGGTAAACTTATTTAATTTATTTGATCCGGTGTAGTTAAGTTGCACTTTCTTAACAGACTGGCTTACAAACTATTATAATTTAGAATAGGCATAACACTAGGTTACCCAGTAGTTAATTCGTCATTGTGTAAAAGAAAACCCCAATAGTACAAATTATAAATTTTTCAATTTATCAAACCTGAGACTCTTAGGTTAGTAAGGGGTTGGATGCTTAGATCTTTTTACATCCATAATTATTTCTAGCCTGTGGGCTGGGTCAATTTTTTTATTCGAGCCATATATTTCTCACTACCTGCTAGCTATGCCTGACGTAACTTCTTCATAAGCCTAAATAACCAAACCCTAGTGACCGATGGGGTAGTTCCCCTCAAGGGAATAATACTCAAGGTACCAGTTTGGGATAGAACCTGGGAATCATAGGCACGTAGCCAGGTACACTGCACTGACCACTACACCATGGGGCACATGGGGCCAGCTATGATTGTAAGTATTTTTAAAGTTAGTTTGTTACCCGGGGGCAAACCCTGTTTTCAATTAATTAAAATAATGTAATCACATTTTAAAGTTCCGGCTTTAAGGTGCACACATTCGTGAACAGAGGCCACTAATTTCACGCAATGCTCATGACAGACAAACCAACTTTTTCATTCTATTAATTTAAAAGATGTTACATTTATATTGCTATATTCACTCATTTGTTTTATGTATACATTGATATTAGGTATAAATTATGCGGAAAGAACATGACAGCAAATATTTAGCTCCATTTGGTGTAATGTGTGTGACTTTTCCTAATTGGTTCCCCCTTTACCTCCATGAAAATGTAGGTACATTTCCTATATATATTTTACCTTAACCATAATTACTCATTTAGTGTAGCAACATTCAAATGGCTTGGACGGTAAGACGTGGAGCAAAATAGTTTTAGAAAATAGCACAGCCTTTTGCGGCTAATATTTAAAATACTTTATTATATTACCCGCCTCGGTGGCGTAGTTGGCTAACGCGCTAGTCGTGTTGAGCTCGACCACCGAGGATGGGGAAATCGAGGTTCGAATCTTGGTTGGGTGAACTGGGGGTGGTTTTTCCTAAATGGTTTTCCACTCTCCCTCCACGCAAATGCGGGTTCACTTCCCCTAATTCAACCTTCCCAATTCCCAATTCATTAGCGTAATTAGTACTTAAAGCGTATAACCCGAACGGGTAGTAAGACGCGGTGCTAAATATTATATTTATTATATTATTAGTATTATTTTATTGGTATCGATACTTTCTATCAAAAGTGACAGCTACACCCTTCAGTGGCCAAATGGTCTAAGACGTCACACTCACAATATACTAGACTGCCAATGATGGGGAGAGTGGAACTCGATGCTATTCGGATTTACTCTGGGTGGTTTTTCCTAAATGGTTTTCCACTCTACCTCCACGAAAATACGGGTACACTTCCTCTAAATGCAATTTTTGTCACCTATAAATCATTAGACTAATTAGTACATAAGCGTATAATCCAAATGGGTTGCTAAGGAAAAAAGTGACAGTTGCATATCACCTGATCTCACGTATGAATTTATGAAAATAGTTTTTATTTACCACCCGTTCGGGTTATACGCTTTAAGTACTAATTACGTTATTGGATTAAGGTATTGGGAAGGTTGAATTAGAGGACGTGAACCCGCATTTGCGTGGAGGGATAGTGGAAAACCATTTAGGAACCTCCCCCAGTTTACCCGACCGAGATTCGAACCTTGATCTCCCCATCCTCGGCGGTCGAGCTCAACACGACAAGCGCGTTAGCCAACTACGCCACCGAGGCGGGTGTGAAAATAGTTGAAGTAACTTTGTTGACGGTCAGATACTGATCTTTCTACTGTTTTTAGCACTGTGTCTTACTACCCGTTCAGTTTATACGTTTAAGAACCATTTATTCTAATGGTCTTAGGACTTAGGAAGACTATATTTATATTAAGTGTACCCGCATTGGCGTGGGGAGAGAAATTCAAATAATTTAAGAAAAACACCCGACTGAAATTCGAATCTCAAGCTCCTTGTTCGGAAGTGAAGTCTACTGCGAAAGTAGCACATTAGACCATGTGGACACCAAAATGGGGATTCTACTGTTCTTATATATGCCGTAGTGATGGTTTCCAACATTGGTGGACATGTGGACTAAATGTCAGATTCATCTAGTCTGGTTTACTGGTGATAAGGAAGTTAGAGTTCGAAAATCGGGCAGGTGAAATGAAGTTATTTTTATTAATTGTCTTTCCATTCCCCCATATCACAAATGTAGGTACATTTAGTCTCATTTTTATATTGCTCATCCTCACCCGAATGGCGTGATTAAATTTTTATGGCTTTGATTATTAGTAAGACATTGTGGGAATTCTTTTTTAAAAGTAGCGATCGTTCCTGTAATTTTTTTAAGGTAAAACTTTCCTCACATAATTTTAGAGATAACCAAACTGTCAGGACTGTAATATGTGTTTGTTGCCTACTCAATCGTTCATGGCGCTGCATGTTAGATATCTCATTGCTATCAATACATTTTGTTGAAACTGGAAGGCCTGGGCAACATTTTGCCTGAAGGGCCGCATTGGGAATTTAAATATAATAACAGGTCACCAAATAAAATATGATTTTTTGGTAGACCCAATTTATTATTATATATATTATATATGTATGTATATATGTATATATATACATATATATATCATATATATATGTTATATACATAATATATGTGTATATATACATATATGCATATATATATATGTATAAACTTATATACATGTATATAACTTATATACATGTATACACGTAATATACATATGTACATGTATATATACATATATATGCATATATACATGTGTATATACATATATATGTATATATAAACTTTTAACATATATATATATATATTCAGTGGTTATTTTCTAAAATTTTATGTACTGGAACACACTACCGGGGGTGGAGTCCCCCTCTCCGCCAGAATTTTGTTAAAAAATTTAATTTCAATACAAAGATAATCTGTATTTGTTGAGAAAAATCTTGAATGTTTGCAAATTTATCTGAATCAAGAGAATTGTAAAATGCGCATATTTGTTCTAGATGCTGTATCTCTCTTATATCTGGATTACACTAGAGGTCTATCAGGTTGTTAGGTATTGTGTGTAAATTTCCACCGTTTGAGGTAGTATTTTTTAGCACCACGTCTTACTATCCGTTCGGGTTATCACTTATGTACTAATTAAGACAATGGTTTAAGGATGGGGACGTTATATTTATAGGAAGTGTACTCACATTGCTTGGAGGGAAAGGGGAAAACCATTTTAGAAATTCACCCTCAATTACACCCAACTGAGAGTCGAACCTCAAGCTCCCCCTCATCGGCAGTCTAGTTAGTCTACTGCGAGAGTAGTACGTTAGAACACGTGGCCACAGAAGTGGGTTTGAAGTGTTATAGATTGTGTTATCAATGCCCAAAACCCTGTTCTTTTTATTTATTTATTTTCTGTTAAAATGAAAACATGTTTGTAATATTTAGATAATCTATGTGCTTCAGCAAATAATCACCAGATTATGACATAATGGAGGTGAAATCAAAGTAGATAAAATAATGTATTGTTTTTGGTTGCTACATCCGTTCCATAAAGGGACCGGATATTAATCTTGTCTTTGCAATGAAAAAGAGATATTTAATGTTTAATAATAGCTATTTACCTTATTTCCCCCAATGACTAGAATAAAACAAATCGTCTTAGTGTGGTTAACCCTTGCTCTCGTATATAAAAAAACCTTTTGCCTTCAACCATTGGTAAATACTGGTTTTAATCATGCAAGATTTGTTCAAGTCAGGTCCTGCTATCTTGACAATCTAAATTAATCCATTTATAACGCTTCGAATATTCCTGTATGCAGATTTGCACATTGAATGGTCTCATTAGTAAATAACTGATCTTGTCAACATGGTATGTTGTTTCATTTTGAATTTATTAATCAAATTTGGCATGCCCCATTGCGTACATGAAACACAGTTAAGAAGTTTAAAATCAATATTAATGTAGATCATGAACACGATAAATTCAGTTTAATTTAAAACAATATATGCAAACCTTTTTTTGTAACACAAACTTAATTTAATTTATAGTTTTTATTAGGGTAAACTATAAGCTTTCTGGTGAGCAAACATGTACTGAAGGCCTAACTATCATAAGTTTACACTGATTTTGGTAATAACGATTTGCCCTAACAGAATCCTCTATTTTGGTAGAGAAATTTGAGAAAATATCTTTGGAACATTTTAATATAATCTGTTTTATCACCCATATTTTTGTCAGCAGTATAACTAGGGTAGATTATGTGATGACCCTAAATCATCGATGAAGATAGTTACGTTTATCACGAGGAAGGGGTTAAGGGTATGTCTCTTAAATTAATTTGTCTGGAGGTGCCAAATCTCTTAACCACCTTTACATACAAACGTATTTATTTTTATGTTTTTTTTTTCTAAATTAATAATTTGAGTTGCTTGGATCAGTAACAAATTAAAAATGCCTTATATTGAGGGATAAGAAAAGTTACAGTTTCAAATTAATTTGATATCAAATTCATTTTAAAATTGTATCAATTTAATTTGATTAAAATAAAATTTGAAATCAAAATACCCTAACTATATTTTAAGCATCCTTAATATTTCCAGTTATTAATTAATATCTTCAGACATCACTCTCACAATCAACTAAACTGCTGATGACGGGGATATCGGGGTTTAGTCTCGCTCGGGTGTATTTCCTTAAGTGATTTATTACATTTGCCCCTATGCAAATGCGGTACACTGCTCAAATTTAGCCTTTATAATCTCTAACACAATTGAGTAATTAGTGGTACATATGCATATAACCCGAATTGGCAGCTAGTCACTGTGACAAAAAGTGCTAAATAAGTCCGTTGTGCCCTGAGAACAACGTTGTATTGATAAACATTCTCTCCGCATCAACATTAAGCACAGATGCCCATATTATCTTCCTCATGTTCAAAAGAAAGGTTTTGGAAATGATATGGCTAATAGCAACTGAACCAAATACATTTTAATGCCTTCTCGTATGTTCTCAGAAAATGTACTTTGATAGTTCCTAGAGTTACGTATTACAAAAGTCCTCTTCTCTTAACATACAGAGATTTCAAACAAATAACTTAATTTGTTCTATTACACAAGACTCGTAGAATTTCATGGACATAGCTAAGCCTATATTCCGTGGATAGTAATCAATTTTCATTTTTGTGGCATTTTCAATTTAACATACTCTATCAACTGAGGCTGGAATTTACAAGGATTTATTGGAAAATATCACTTATGAAATAATACGTTAGTGTAGATCTAAGTAAAGATATATGTTAAAAAGTTATTGGTTTAATCAGTTCGCGTTGGGCGCCAATTAAAACATTATGGGTCGGCGATGGGTGCCGATTGAAGTGATACCGTTTAGTTAGCTGATAATTTCCCCGTGATCGAGAACTAATTAAAGCGGTGAGATAATTAGAATTTTTAGCCCCGTGATCAAGCGCCATGATACGGTTTTAGAATCTGATATTTTAATTGAATAAATAAGACCTTTGTATGTTGCGCACGATTTATAAAAGTGATTGTATCTTCGGTATGAAGATATTATGTAAAATGATACAATTTTCGTTGAACTACAGATTATTTCTCTTTTCTGTGTACTTTATGGATTTCAGTTAGTGGCACTGTCAATATTTTGTGTTACTAATATATTTATGCTACCAGCAGTGATAATAAATTGTTTTGTTAGATTTATGTCACCGGCACTATGTGTATTCATACACACAGGCGGTTTATATATTATCCACCCCTTGGACCACTCGCAACCAGTGTCAAAACCAACTAAAAAGAAAGAGTCCTGGCGACAGATGTTGTGAAGGCTAGCTTCCTATTGGGTAGAGGGATCTAGCGTCACTTGCCTTTTTGGTAAATACTATGGAATTTATTTTTTGAAAGAAAAGATAAGTTTTAATTGTGCAATCCTTTGACATTATTTCTGAAAAGTGCGTGATTCTCCATGGATGAAGTATTGAAAGATATTTTACATACAATACTTAAAGAAAAATACCTTCATCCATGACATTTTTAATATATGAGAGGGGTCCAAATTAGTATAATTACAATGTGTGTGTATAATATATATATATATATATATATATATATATATATTTACTATAATTAAATAATATTTAAAACGTTATGTTACTTTTAAAAATAAAAGCAAACTAATTTATTATTACTACTGTAACTATTAATTTTATTTTGTTCCTTATATAAAATGGTAACGCATTATCCCAAAAATTATTTTACTTTGTCCGTACATTTTATATACTAGCGGTACTCAAACTGGGGTACGCATACACCCAGGGGTACGTGGGCACCTTTCACGGAGTAAGCGAGCAGCTCTCAAGGGAACGTTGGCAAAATAACAGGAGCCTTGGGGAAAACCCTAATTGTTGGCAGTTACCGTTATCTGGCTATTTCAACGCCTCGTTTCCTCTTATTGGCTCTCGGCTGGAGAAAAATTCTGCGAATTTTTAACCATCTACTTGACACCTTCTACATTAGCAGCTTATCATGCCTTTCTCAACAACATATCTTTGGAATAGTAGTTTTTAAACCATGGTGAACCTAAAAAAATAGTTCTGCAATAGGCTAAATTTGGAGCCGGACCATCGCTTGAAAGTTTCAACTGGACAACCAGACATCAAAAAGTTGTGCCAAGCCAAGCAGCCACTCTCACTGAAAAACTTTGGGATTCATAATATATCAGCTCCAGAACTACAATTAAAAATTTTGACTTGAAAATATTGTGGTTATGTTTATTTTTTCTTTATTTTGAACGAATTTATGAAGAAAAAGTATAAAACTTTTTACAGTAAAATTATGTTTTTTTAAATTATCATAACGATTCTCAATAAGAGTTAATGTTAAGGCTATAACTGTAGGATTCTCTCTAACTAGCCTTGTCACATTTGAAATATTTTGATTAAGGATTTTTTTTTTCCCAGTAGATCAAAAGATCAATAATTTACTAGGTGGTCATATTTTTTAAAGCCTGTCATTAGGAAATATTTTATCTTTGGCGCAATGGCGGATTTAAAATTTGTTGCGCCCCTGGGCACAATTATAATACGCGCCCCACCACTTAAAAAGAATGTTTTTGGCAAGAGCGTTGGGAAATTTCGAAGGAAAGAAGTGTTGGGGGAGGGAGAGGGGAGTTAGTATTCGAGAAAAGATTTCTTTGAAAGATAATCATGCGTTTCTACCTATTGTCAAGGGCTTTAGGAAGTTTCGAAGCGATTGCAAAGTACATTTATTTAAAAAGAAATATTGGCATTCTGGCTTTAACTTGGATTCTTTCGATAATGTTAGTCAATAATTTATATACATCATTATTAAAAAACAAAATATTAATATAATATCATCCAAAATGTGCTGCTCCCTGAGGCCCCCCCCCCCCCCCCCCCAGGCCCATGCCTAGTGGGCTTACAGTGTAAATCCGCTTCTGCTTGGGCGTACATTAAACTTTTAGACATGGCCAAGGGGTACAATCTAAAAAAGTTTTAGAACCGCTGTTCTATACCCTAGAATCAAGATAGTTAAATGTTTTTATCCATAGGATTCAGGTGTATGAGCTTACTCTTAGAAATGTTGGTTGAGAGAATAAGATGAGCAAAAATAAACCAAATTGGACCATTTTGTTGGATTAAATAACAAAGCTATTATGTTTGATAATTACAGAGTCGCATTTAAATATATTTTTTTCAATCTAAAGAATAATTTAATATTTGCTTGGACCAATGTCGTTTAAATGGTTGATTTTAAGTACAAAAGTACAAAAACTTTTTTTTGTGAAGTTAATAAGTTAACTCTAAAATTAGTTGGTATAAATAGTAGTTTTACCAAAGCAAACAGTAGCTATCGCTTTCTTAGTTTTGTTAAAGCAGTGGTACCAACCAGGAATAGTACACGTTAATATCTTAGGAAGTATATTACGTAAAATTTAAAATTATGTATATATTATTTCATAAACACTGAATAATCAGGGCCAGATTTAGGGTAAGTCCTAAAAAAACGGACGTAAGGACATGCGGCCTAGGTGTGCCATTTTTTTTCTCTATCTTTTATGCGATTCTTATTTGGGCTGCTAGTTTCATTTTTAGGGTATAAAGTCGAAGAGAAACTATGTTTGCGAGTACGTGACGACTTTGATGTCTAAGGTAAGTTGTTCTGTGTTCAGTAGAGATTTGTTTATATTCAAAGTTTGTGATAGAATTGGCCGGTCACTTATCGCCTCTCTCAAATAGTCTTCATATATAACCCGCCTCGGTGGCGTAATTGGCTAACGCGCTTGTCGTGTTGAGCTCGACTACTGAGGACGGGGAGATCGAGGTTCATATCTCGGTCGGGTGAACTGGAGGTGGTTTTTCATAAATGGTTTACCACTCTCTCTCCACACAAATTCGTGTTCACTTCCTCTAATTCAACCTTCCCAATTCCCAAATCCATTAATGTAATTAGTACTTAAAGCGTATAACCCAAACAGGTAGTAAGACGCGGTGCTATATATTATATTATTAATATTACTTTTTTTTATTATTAAAACCGTACGAGTTGTTGGTTAGAAGAAGACTCAAGCTCTTCACGGGTTTTTTTTTCTATAGAGAACTTAAAATCTGGTTGGTTTTGTTATATTAAAAATATCTTAATCGAAGTCCAAAGTTTCTACCTATTGATATTTTCTGAACTTTGTTCAATATCATACGAAATACTTTTCCTGTGGGCAAGCCAAAGTTGGAGAGGACTGTCACGTGAAAAATATTAGTATGACGTAGATGAAATATCTGAGTGAGGAAGAGGAATGACACAAAGTGGCTTTTAGTAGAGTACTTCTCCAATGTTAAGACATCCTCTAATAAGAGCACCAGTGCTTTGAGAACTAATCGGTAAGATGTGTGAGCTACGTCATTCCCAGTAGGTAAATTTTCAAAGGAAGTTGGACCTTTTACGACAAATAATAACTCGCTGTGTTATATAGTGTACGATATATACTCGTTGGAAGGACGCACCGGAGAGGGTTCCTCAACATAAACACCTTGCTTTCTACACTGAAAAGTTTTATTTTTTCAAGCATTACATGAATCAAACTCGTTGTAAGTAATCGGCTTCGCAATGGGTTCTTTAATGCACAATTTTAATAAGGTAGTTAATGGTTTGTTGCATGGATTGTCACTCACTGTAGACAGTGAATTTTGGGTAACGATATTTTCTTTTCCTGGGTAGATAGAAATCTATACCGGAAGTTGTATATAATATTTCATGGCTATTTAAGCATAAGTGTATGTCAGTATTTGTGTTAGCTTATTTTACACGAAAACTTAACATATTATGCCTGTTTTGTAAAAAAAGTTTATTTTTTACATTGTTGCCAATTATTTTCCAAACTGGCTGTACTACATCTAGTCAAGGGTTGGAAATGTTGTTAAAACTAAAGATGGAAGACAGGTAGCATCAATCAGCCCCTTCCTGGCGACGCTATTTCCATGAATCGGAATTTCCTCGAACAAATGGCTTGTAACTTGCAGGTGGGCACTACTCTGACCAACTACCCACAATCCCAAATCGCAATATTCCTGGAATCCCCTCACACCATCCCTTAGCAACTTAAGCCATCCAACAGCCCACTCATTGTTCTTTTGAGCTCCCAGTATGAAGCAATTATTTGGTGAAATGTTTAAATGCAGCGCTTTCTGCAAGAAAATATTCTTAATACATTTGGAGAACAAAATTTTGCTAGAAGGCTAGAGATACTCATTTTTGTCTATCAAAATAATATTTTATTGTGAGAAGTCTTTAGAACCACCTGTCTAATTGAATTATTTTTTTAACTTTTGATTTGCTTAGGAATTGAATGTAAAAAAAATCCCTCCAAGCTCAACACGTTCAAGGGGCTCAGAGTAAAGTAAATGTGTGTGGTGCGCAAATCAAAAACGAAGCAGACATTTTGGACGTAGACATCCGGGCCGGGCCATCTTCTAAGAAAAGAATATTTAGTGCAGATTTTTTGTTGCGCTATTGTAACAGCAAGCGTTTCTAATATAGCATTGAGATATAAAGTTTGAACAGAACCAATAAAATCGTTTCGAATCTGGCTCCAGGACAGATAGAATTGAAAGAACCACCTTTTGGAATTCGGGGACATAGAAAACGTATGGATGCATCACAATCTCAAACTAGAAAGTTTTCACGATCACAATACTTTATATTTATATGAAAAAATATGAATAAACGTTTTTGTTTGTAAAAGAATCTTGAAAACATTATATTTGTCATTTATTTGAGGTATTCAACGTATACTTTCTTAACAGACTGATTATACCAGCACACGACTTGTATACCAACTTAAATATAGAACAGACACAGCATCCAGCCCTCCGGTCGTTAATTCATCACCGTGAAAGAGGAATCTCACATTTCACCCATGTTTAATTTTTATATCATGTCAGATATTGAACTCGGGACCATTCGTTGGCTCAGTAGACAGACACGCCTACGACGGAGCTAAGGTGTCGAACTTAATACATTATGATTATTTATAGTTATTAAGTGAACTACTTTGGGTGACCTGGTGGTCTAGGGGTAAGGTGTCAGACTTCTGTGCTGGTGGCCGGGGTTCAATCCTCGGTCCCGGCACAGATTTATCTGATTACCAAACCCTTCCTTCACCTCTGACTAGACATCTTGTGAATGTGGGGAATGCCAGGCCTCCACCGTGGTTCGGATTCCACGTTAAACTGTAGGTCCTTCATTTCATCTCACAATCACCCTACCATTACACATTAGCGTAAGAGCGTATAACCTGAATGGGTAGTAAGACGCGGTGATAATAATAATAATAATAATAATAATAATAATAATAATAATAATAATAATAAAGTGAACTAGGCTACCGCTCCAGAGAAGAGCTAAAACCAGAACGATTATCTTACTTTTAAAATAAATGAACATCTACTTACATCTTTATGACAAACACTAGCCTTACATTCTAGCTAGTTCGGTAGAGCGTTTGTCTAATCTAAGGGCATGAGGATCGATTCCCAACTTAGTCGAAAAATGTATATTCGATGTAATTGGGTCTTCCCCTTTCAGTCACGAACAAATAACCGGAACTGGATGGACAGATTAACTAATTGTTATTACTGTGATTTCCTGTCCTTCTACACACGATTTATGGCTTACTCTCCCCCCACCCCTACCCCCGTCTATCCTCCAAGTCTAAAGTGTATTGAAAGTTGTCGTGAATCACATATAGGTTGGCGACTCCACTCATGCTACCAGTGTTTCAAAATCGACCGTGGTCTGGTGGTCCCCAGTCTCAATAACACAATCAGGCAAACTGGAATATGTATATATTTATACACACTTAGAAAATACTTGCCACGTGGTTGAATGTAAGCAGAGTTAGAATACGAGCCCATATTAGTTAGTGTCTGTACAGTCGTATTTTCATGGAAGGGACTTATCTGACTGTATTTAGAAACGATATAATATTAACTTTCACGTATTCATGCGTCAAGTCATGGGATTTGTAGCTTACACTTTGCGTTGAGATTATACATATTCATACATTACTAATATTTGAGATGTTTAAAGTGAATGTTCTAAGCCAACAGATTATATCAGCACGCAACTTATGAAAATAAACTTTAATCTAGAACAGGGATCTCCAAACTGTTCGGTATGCACGCCGCTTAATATATATTAGAAATTTTCACGGTCCAAAGTAACGTTCACATGTTCTTCAAGTAGCATCATTTTTGCCGCCCTGAATACCTTGACATGCGCCAAAAGATATCAAATCGGTTTTAGCTTGCAACTTTAGATTCATTTGATTCACATGGCCGGTTACGTCTGCAAACAAGTGATTGAGGGGGATTCTGATATGCAAGAAATGAGTAAATTTGTATGTAATAATTTAAATTTATAATAAAAGGTCAATATAACTTATTTGCTTATTTTTAAAATTATGAAGCATCTTTTGTGACTTTCTTTTTTATATCCCTATGCTGGGAGACTCGGAACAGAAAGGACTCCCTCTATCGCCCAATTGGGACCTCTTTCTGCAACGCCGCACACAAGTCAGAGACTTTTCGCAGCGCAACCACGGCTTCAAGAGGCAAGTGACGCTTCAACGAGCACGGGAAAACCCCTCGTATACGCATTCACCCGTATCCGAGAGTAGGAGGGCCCCCTGCAGCTGGTGTTCGCCACGTGGGGGAGGTGGGATTCAGCCGTAGGGATCGACACTAAGTCTTTACCCTACGTTGCCCAGCGGGGACCTCGTGGAGGTACCCACCCCGGCCCTTCTGAAGGACCGCCTCCATGCAGTGAATTTAAAACCAGAGAGTGCAAGCAATTCTAAAATTGCAATTTAAATTTTGAAAAATAAGCCCTACAAAATCCTCATCAAGAGCAAGACTCGAGCCTACAGCCCTATCCTGTATAACCCCTTAACCCCTCCCCCATCAAGAACAGCACGCTATCGTCAACCTACCCCTAACGCACATGTCTACTCAAACAATACACGGTATACACAACCTGAAATGGAAAAAGCGTTAGTACTTAACCTATTATACCTCCAATCCGCCGCTCCTTCTTCTTCCCGATCGCCATCGCATACCTCAGGAAGCACGCGTAGCTCCTGGCATCTCTCACCATCTCCGTCCTCTGCAGCTGATCCCCCACCTCTAGCCTAAGGATTCTTCTATCCCTCTCGAACCGCTCACACGACAGCAGCACGTGCTCCGCATCCTCGTAGGCTCCACACGCCTCGCAGTCCGGGTTCTCCTTCAGCGCGAAGCCGTGAAGCTTCCCATTGAAGTTCCCATGTCCGGTGAGGAACTGCGTCACATAGTAGTTGGTGCTAACCCATCCACTCTCCATCCTCTCCTGCACAGAAGGCCAGTACCGATAAGTTTCCCTGCCTTTATCGGACCCGTCCCATCTCGCTTGCCAGACAGCAAGGGAGTCTCTTCTGGAGATCCTCCTCTCTTCCTCCAAGTCTAGTCCGTTCTTCTTGGCCCAGAACCGCCTAGCCCTCTCCCTAACGAGAAGGTCGATCGGCAACACCCCTGCAACAACAGGCAAAGCATCGTGAGAAACTGTACTGTATCCTTTCGTAACCGCTAGCAGTGCAAACCTCTGTGCCCTAAGTAGGATGATCCTGCTGCTGTTGACCTCCATCCGGTGCTGCCACACCACGCACCCGTAGGTCAGCACCGACTCCACCAGGGCCCTGTACATCCTCCGCAGAGTCGTGAAGTCCAGTCCCCAGGAGGTCCTCGAGACTCGGATGAGCTCCCGAACGCCGCCTTCGCCGTACCAGCAATCATCCTAAAATGATCGTTAAAAAGCAATCCCTCATCCAAAAGTACACCCAGATACCTGTTTACCCTAACGTAGCCAATATGAGCACCGCCCATTCGCACCGTCGGATGTCTCATCGCCGAAAGTCTCCCCTTCAACAGCGTCATCTTCGTCTTTTCTCTCGAGAAGGTAAGGCGGGCCTCAGCCCCCCACTCAGTCACCGTCCTCAACGCGTGTTCCGCCCTCGCCTCCACTTCAATCCGCGTGTTCCCTCTGACCAATAGGAGACCGTCGTCTGCGTAGGCGTAGCAGCTGACACCATCTCTGAACTGCAATCTCAAGAAGTCATCAAAGATTAGTAGCCACAGGGCCGGACCCAGCACCGACCCCTGAGGGCAGCCCTGGGTCAGGACCTTCACGGACTCCGTCTGCTCCAGGTACAGCCCAGTAGTCCTACGCCTGAAGTAGTCCCTGACCACCTCGTACAGGTTCTTCGGACATCCCGTTCTCCTCAGCTTCTCCAAGATCCCCGGCCACCAGGCGCTGTCGAAGGCGCCCGAGATGTCCAAGTAGATGGCCAACACGTACCGGCAGTCGCTCTCGGAGACGTCGCGAAGGACCCTCTCCAAAGCATCCACCGTTCCTCTTCCGGGACGAAACCCATACTGCCGGTCATTAAGCACATCATTTACCTGTATATAATCCCAGAGTCTAGAAGCCAGCAGCTTCTCCAGCACCTTACCGAGCACGTTGAGCAAGGTCAACGGTCGGTAGGACTTCGGATCCGTCGGGTCCCGTTCCGGCGACTTCAACGGTATCCTCAGTTCTCCTGCCTTCCACGGGTCGGGGAAACGACCCTCCAGCATCATCTGGTTGGCGAGCGCCAGCAGATACTCCGAGATGCAACTCCAGGATTTCTTCACGATCTCCGCCGTCAGAAGGTCCAAACCGGGGGCTTTCTTGTTACGGCAGCTTCGGATTGCGTCACGTAGCTCCTCCCTATCAAAGAGAGGGACATCCGCTCCAGCATAGTCCTCCACCGCTTCCTCTCTCAGGACCCGGTGCCTGTCACTGTCCCCGGCCGGATCATCATCTGGAACAATGACCCTCAGCACCGCCCTTGAAGTCTCAGCTAAGTCATCTGTAACAAGACCATCAACTTTCAGCCCAGCCACGACCTGCGCCTGCCGTGCCTTACCCATGGCGAGCTTGTAAACCAAGCCCCACGGGTCCCGGTTACCTGTGCTGGAGGCGAACCCTCTCCAGCTTGCCTCCTTCGCTCTCCTCACCGCCCACACGTAGTCGTTCCTGGCCCTCGCATACGCCCTTCCGGCCTCCGCATCCTGCCTCCTCCTTCTCTTGGTCCGGGCGACCTCCCTCTTCATCCTCATCAGCGCCGGAGTCCACCAGGCGGCCCTCTTCTCCAGTTTCCTCACCCTCGGGATCGAGCGGTCGCAGGCAGATCTCATCGCCTGCGTCAGGGCCACCGCCCTTCCATCGATGTCGTCGATGTCCTCGATCCCCTCCATCTCTGCCCTTAGTTCTCGCTGGAACTTCCTCCAATCAGCGCGGGCTACACAATATCTTGTCCTAGGGCCGACCGGCTCATTGTCTTCTCTCCGTGCGACACCTATCTCAAAAGAGATAAGGTTATGGTCGCTACTGCTGCCATCTGAAACTCTCCAATTCAAAATTAATCTCCCCGCCCCCCTCGTCGCGAAGGTCACGTCGATGTTGGTACCTCTACCAACCGGTCGAGACTCGGAACATAGAGAAATGAATACTATGTTATTATATATATGTTACTGTGTTATTCCTTTCTCTATGCTCGGAACTACCTAAAAATCGTCACAAGCCGCTCTCTTTTAGGTATAAGGAGTGACACCAGTGGTATTTTTATACCATGGTTTTTGGTATTTAATCAATATGGCGCCTGCTATTGAAAATGAGGGTTTGCAATTCCAACAGCACTCTGGCTTGGTGTCATGGGGGGAAGCACGCTTGCAGACACGAACTAGAAATGTCAAATATACTTCTTGTATAAGAAATAACGAAGAGAAAAAAAAATATTGTTTTTTTATAATATCTTGGGGTGGGCTGGATATAATCTTGTGGTGTGCTAGATGTGGCCCGCGGGCCCTAGTTTGAAGAACCCTTATCCAAAACAACCGAACAAGGGGCCCTTAGCTCAGTAAGTAGGTATACACGCTAACGACTGAGTCAAAGTGTCGGGTAATAACGTTACATTATTATTATTATTATTATTATTATTATTATTATTATTATTATTATTAATAGCACCGCGTCTTACTACCCGTTCGGGTTATACGCACTTACGCTAATGTGTAATGGTAGGGTGATTGTGAGATGAAATGGAGGACCTACAGTTTAACGTGGAATACGAACCACGGTGGAGGCCTGGCATTCCCCACATTCACAAGATATATTGTCAGAGGTGAAGGAAGGGTTTGGAAATCAGATAAATCTGTGCCGGGACCGAGGATTGAACCCCGGCCGCCAGTATAGAAGTCTGACACCTTACCCCTAGACCACCAGGTCACCCAATAACGTTACACTAACAGTATTAATATCGGAAAATGTCATCATTGTTTTTTAAGCACTTCGTCTTACTACCCATTTGGCTTTTACGCATTTATAGACTACTATTATTACGCTAATATATTCGAGATGAGAAAGTTGTAATCTAATGAAAGTGTATCTGCATTTGCGTGGAGAGAGAATTATAAATAATTGTGGAAAAAACACCCGACCGCCTCCCCAACCAGTGTATTGCGATAGTGAATCTTTAGACCACGCTGCCATAACAGCGGTTGTTATCAATGTTAACCGCAAAATAATAAGTTTTTTTGTTTAGTTTCTTACTGCCAGAACCCTACTGTAGCTCGGTCTCAGTGTCACCGCGCATTCCGCTATGTCGGGGACTTCATTAACATACAGTAGCCCACCCTTTTCGGTGTCCCTCCCCCTTCCAGCCCTTTTTCTGCCGCGTCACTACCTCTTACGAGTCCCCATTGTCATGCTCTGGTTCGAGATGAGTATCAGCGCTTGGAAGCTGTGAAGGTGAGACGTTCTTCCCACTCGAGCCCTCCCATTCAGTGTAGCGTGACCGCGCCTTTCGTATCCACTGACCCTGTGTTTCAGAGCAGAGGGAGAGACCGGGGCCTCAGCTTTCTTTTTTTCATCACCGCGTCTTACTACCTGTCCATAAATTATAATAATTAATCGAATGGGGAAGGGATGAGTAAGGAAGTATTTTAGAGCGTATCTACCCGCATTTACGAGGAAGGAGAGGGGGAAACTATTTAGGAAAAACTACCCTTAGTAGACCGGGATTTGAGTCTTGATCTCCCCCTCATTAGTAGTCTAATCTAATACGAGAGGGTGCCTTAGAATTTAGACCATTTAGCCACTGTAGCGGGCTACAGATCCAGAGGTCCCGGGTTCAATCCCGGTGCTTCCACACTTATTTGTGAGCAAGTGGGTTTGGAAAGGGGTCATCTCAGCCTTGTGAGGACAAATTAGAGGCTACTTGAATAAATAAGTAGCGGTCCCAGTTTATAAAACTGAAATTAAAAACAGAGGGTTCATTTTACTGACCACATGATGATATCCCCATCCGCAAATATTGGCACTATCTTCGCCAACATGTGCCATTCGGTCGGTATAACTCGCTTGCGGGCCGACGTCATGAAGTTTTTGTTTATTAATCAATTAATTAAGATTAATATATTATTTACTATGCTGGATATAGCACAGTAAAATATAGTATATTTGAATTTATTTCGTTGGTAATGATTTTTAATGAAAATGAATTTAGACGTATTATTTTCAAAATAGCTCTGACTAGTTTAACATCAAAACAAAGCATTAAAAACCAATTAAAACATATTATTATTCACAAAAATGGTATCTTATAGTTAAACTAGAGTAGTTACAACAATACCCCTCTGTTAGATTAATGATATTCTTAGGGAAATTATATCAAACAATCTTCTTGTCCCATTTCTGCGGCCGAGATCAAATGAAGTATCGCGATTGTCCTGAGACGCTTCATCTTGTGGTTCAATTATTGAACTAGTTCAAGTCAAGGAGGGAAATTGGTTCGACTAGTTCAGCTGTAGGTTCAGTTCAATTTGAGCTAGTAGTTCGCGAGCTCACATCTTTATTTCGTATCTCCAGAGGTAGATGAGACAGTCACGCTATTTGTTATTAATGTTTTACCACTGTATCTTACTTAGTAGTCTGTAGCTCAAACTGATAGTCAAGCTGTCAAATACCTATGATAATGTGGTAAGGATGAAGATAAAATGCGAGGAAATGTACCCGCATCTTCACGGAGAGGGAGTGTGAAACCATTTAGGAAAACATCCACACAGTATGAAGCGTTATGCTTCGCTGATAAAGCCCCTTGTGGTGGGTGTATTTTCCGAGGTGAGATTATGATGATGTTGATTCCTCTGCTTGTTAGGTTCCACTTTATAATGTGTTTGTGAAGGTAGGGGACTCCCGGAGGTTGGAGTCTTGTTGTACTCCGGCTTATTGGTGTGCGTAAGTGCCGGGTTCTTATTGTCTCTATATGAGAACTTACTTTTTGTCAATTTAATATTCTTTATTTATTATATTTACACTCCTAATCCGGTACTGTAGCTCAATGACCTTCTTTATACTCGAACCGTTTTTTATTTTTGATAACAAAGAGATTAGTTGGACTTGGACCGTTCCGTCTAATGCTGTGGGACGACTGTGGATGACTGTGTAGAGAAGTATTCTTTTTACTCATATTTTTCGAAGAAATTGTTCCAGAACCATCCATGGTTTTTTAAGTTACACCATGGTCTATCCTTCGAGAAAAGAAAGAATCAGATGGATGAAAAAAGAGACACAACATGTCTTTCAGCCATGTTTCACAAGTGTTTGCAATATGGGTGGAGTCACTGCGAAAGACGAAATATCAATTTAGTTGTCATAATAAAATAAAAATATCTTTAGTCACCAAAATGTGAGAAGGTTTCCTAGCACACATGGATGCTTTGAGTACAATATTTTGAAAATTAATTAATTTAAAATTTATAAAGGGTGGAAAATTTGATTAGAATTACCAAATTAAATTCTATTTCAATACAGGTACAACCGGTAGTGATTAGAACGCTGACCTCTCCATCACTTGTATACCGAACTAGACGGCAACAATGGTGGTAGTGCATTGTTGTAATATTTAATTAAATCATAAGTTTAGGCCAACATATACTAAACATTTATACAATAATACATTGTTTAGATTATATTTAGTCTCTAAAACTGTGTTTGTATAGCATCCGTTTGAAAAATAAAACATGAAAAAAATATGTTTGATTTTAGATTTGTCTTTGGGATTAATTCATAAAGTTCGTTTCGGGTTGTATTTTTATTTAAAAAAAGATAAATTTACACACCCTCAATATAAATCTGTCTAAAAGGTATTGACCCTATCCTCTCATTCCCTCCTAACTCCTTTTGCTACCAATTTCAACAGAACAGAATCATCGTCACGACTCGGAGCAATCCAATGGTTACGTGTCACCTCCCTAGCGTCACCCGATTGTGTCGCTCCTCGCGGCCACGCATTGCACACTTCACATGTCACGTGTGTCGCGCGCGTGCTCTATCGGGCAGACGTGACCAAGGCTCGAAGCCCGCACCATGGGACGGAACAGCAGGTGATGACTCTGAGGGTCGTGGTGTTTAGCTCTACCGGCCGTGTCCGGAATCTCCTCCTAGGATGGACCTAACACAATAATAAAAATAAAAATATATTAAACGGAGTCTCACCATCCTTCAGGGTCATTAGAGTTTAATTACATTGACCCAGGGGTGGATCCAGATAATTTTTATAGGGGGGTTATAATTATAAATAGCATAGCTACCTACAATGTTAGATTTATGCTTAAAGCCATTTAATAGATTCTCATTCATATTTGATCGTATGTTTTAAACCGTGGTCATCCTCTCCAGTTTTTGAAAATCAGATAGTTTTTACAAAAAATTGGAGTGGCCTCCTTCAACAATTTTTTGAAAAATTGTTTACCTTAAAAGCTATGAGTAGCCTTTACTTTGATTTTTTTTTCTAATTAGATTCCTTTATAAGCCATTTAAAGTGTTCCTCACCTGGACATTTTTGAAATTTGAATGTCCCTCTAAAGCCGCTTAGAGTGATTCTCACCTTAATTTTTTTATGATAGTTAGATATCTCTAGTCTAGAGATAATCTTTTAAGTGACCTTCCACCGACAATATTTTGAAAATTGAATTATTTCAGAAACTAAGCTATTTGGGGTGTTCCTCGCCTGAAAATTCTTCAAAATTACATGCATCTAGAAGCTATTTGAAGTTGTCCTCCCCTAGAAATTTTTTAAATTTGTATGATCTCGGAAGCTATTTATAACTTTCCTCCGTTGACTTTTCTGCCAGTTAGATGTGGTGGAGGGTTTTCAAATTCCTCACGTCATTTCTGTCGAGACCTTTCAGCATTTTGTTTTCCAATATTGTTTCAAAATCCATTTTTGTTGGTTGTTGGTTAGAATACCAGCCATGATGACACAGGAAATCACTGCAACAATAAAACAAGCAAACGTAAACAATAATGGACGGCAATTTAAACATTATGAGATTTAATGTAATTGAAATCGTATGCGATCCTTATATTATATATCTAATGAAACTATAATCATTTGCAAATAGTTTCCATAACTGTATACCTACTTATGCACCTCCTGTACAATCCCACACAAATAAGGGTTTAACTGGTGATTTAAAAAAATTCACTTACAGATTAGAAATCACGACCACACATTAAAACGGAAAAATAGTTTTTTTAAGCTACTGTTTACACTGAGATCCTGTGCCCCACACACCCATAAGTAATTATTCCAATAAAAAAAGTGTGTAGATTTGTTTAAGAATTTTTATATTTCTCATTTTTAGATTTGGTGGAGGTAGCTTACTATAAATTCCCTTTTCAGCTTGAGGAGCCAAGCTTAGAGCCCCAAATGGTTACATTAAGGCTATAATTTGCTACTTATCTAATTCTCAAATACTACTAAGTTAAATGCTTGTATATTTTCTTAAATTTACTCTTCTCCACCTGTCCCTTTAGGAAATATATATTCTACATAATATAATCCCTAATTATGTACGAGTATTACGTCTGAAGTTAAGACATGCGTTCTTTTTTAGCTAAAACCACCTAAACGTAGTTCCTTAAAATTTGTCATTTTCCTATTCACATTTTCTTAAGCGGACCATGGCCTTTTTTCCCTACCGGAATATTAATATAATATGGGGCTGGATGCAGAAATGTATATTTGGAGGGGTAACGGGGAGTGGTCTACCTGTGGAGGCTCGTGGGGAGGTTCCCTCATCTGGAGATGACATTTTTTTAACATCAAATCTCTCGCTAAGCGATTTAAAATACTTAATAAACCAAATTGGAGTACAAGTGTATAATTATAGACTACAATAAACCACAATAGTCTAAAACGTGGTCGCATGGTAGCCCCTGTAGGACTAGCCCGCGTGCTAAAATGTGCCCTGAATTTACTATAAATGTATTAAATAATATAATGCTAAGTTGTTCTTGGTAAAGTTTTGTGCTGTCATATGTCATCTACTTTTTAGGAAGACATAATAAACTATTTTTGACATGTAAATTTAAAAGTTTCAACCAAATAGTAATCAATAAATGTATTGAACTATCATGGAGTTTGTAGGCTAGTTAATGATGGTTACCTAAATAATGTTAGCCCACGGTAAACAACTGATCACCGTAAAAAATTTATCCATTGGATGGGAAACTTTGACCCCACTAATTTAAATGCTGAGGATATAAATATTTTATTGATAAATCCTTTACCAAGGGAGGGAAGGTTTTAAAATACTTTCATGAGCTCATACGGCCTTACTAAAGCGCACGTCAATATCAGAAATACACTTAAAAGTTTAGTTTATATTAACGTGAATTGAGACTTGTTTTCTGTACGTAGAGAAGGACAGAATCCTTAATATAAATGATTCAACGGAACAACAATCAAAGTCACATGACCATCTTTTGTTACCCAGTGCTCTTAAGTAGAGAGTCATCACATAATAATAATGTCACTGAAAAGTTGGACAACGACATTTGGATACTTATGGAAGTAAATGCAAAATTCTATCACCCAATTATAAACTAGACTCTAAACACATCTTATAATAATGTATTATAAGTTTTATTCTAAAAAAAGATTAATAAAAATATTAGATATTGTGACGTAGGCACATCCAAGTGAATATGCAATCTTGTCATTGTCTTCAAATAAATTCATTGCCTGTCTGGAGAATGTTATTTAGTTATTTATAGATTTCCAATCTTATTTGGATTTCTCTAATGATTGCATAAGAAGAAATATTGTTACATAGTTTTGAATTAATTAAAATATTTCTTAAAGTTTAAAGATAGTACCTATTTTCAATCGTTGTGAACAGTTTACATAAATGATCTTGTTTTATCTGTAATTTTATTTTTTAGGAAAGATGATTTTAATTTATTAAATTTTTTTGCACCACATCTTATGTAGTTTAGACTAACCACATATTGATCATTACGATAGGTTAAGAATGAAATGTAGTAATTGAGAATATTATTTAAACTAAAAAAACTGCAGTGGATTTAATTGGATGACTAATCTAAGTTTGATTGGTCAGAATACAATTATTGTGGCTATAAAGGCTTCAGTAACACGAATGCTAAATTCAAGCTCCTTCCACATGGTTTTAAAACATGAATCTTCACCGGCATAATTTGGCCCCCCTATTTAATTTCTCCCCTCCAACCCTAAAATTAATTAAATCCTTTCTACCAAAAAACAGCCCTTCACGCAAATGGTTTACCGTTTCATCTCTGGGTACTGAATTTGTAAAATTTTTAAACTATAATTTAAAATTAACAATCTGCAAAATTAAAAACTTTTCCAGCGGTTAACCCTTGCCTTTGTAATTTTTATAGGTTAACTAACAGAGAATTTATTTTAATTAAAAAATACAATAAAGTTTTAATGTTTACTCCTTTTAACCAATTTTTATTTAATTTTTACTTTTAAAACCAATTTTTAAACAGTTTAACCTTTAAAAATAATTTATTATTTATTTTTTTAAACTAAATAATTAATAAAAATATTATTGAAATTTTCCCCCTTATTCTCAACACTTTTGAACCCCTTTCTAAGATAACAAGTTTTATGTTTTTTAAAGTAATTGATGGTATATAAAATTTTTATACATCAAACTTTAATTTTTAATTTATTTGCAAAATAGCTCTAGAGGGAAGTTTGTGTAATATAATAAAATTTTTTAAAATTTTTACTTCTTTTCTATCTAATGAAGATTTTCACCCGGGTTTAAATTTAATTTAAAACTTTTTCACGTCGTATCTTTTTGGTAGGGTTTAAAAATTTAAAAAAAAACATTAAAGAAATTATTTATAAAAAAATTTTTGATATTCCAGTTTAATTTAGACAATTTGTTAATTTAATTTTTAAAAAGCAAATTTTTTGAAAATATTGAAATTTTCTAAACTTTGTTTAAAAATTTTTATTTTTGTTTAAAGCTTTTAAATTTTTTGTTAATTTATAAATTAATTTACAATATTTTTATCTTATTTAAATTTAATTTATTAATGGTAATTTTATTCTCCTTTTGTTTTAGGTATATTAATTTTTAACTAATGTTTACCTAAAAATTAATTATCCTTTTTAAATTTTTTTTTTTTAATGCATCTAGGATATATACAAAGTCAAGACTTATCATTTTAAGGATTCTTCTCTATTCTTTCAAGTCACTTTTATCACCATTTCTTCTAAGTCACCACCTTAAAACAAATATTTACTTTACAATTTTAACTTCACAAAATGTGACCGTTAAATTTCACGCAATATAATTTAAGGAAGTTGATTCATTCATGTAAGACGAATTACTAATAATGCAGTTTCTATAAACCCCTTTCCGAAGGAATTATCATAAACCCGTTTAATCCTATAATTTTTTGTTACTAAATTTGGGTTTTTAAATTTTAAATAAATATCCTTTTTTGGGGAAAGGGAAATGCCGAAAAAAGGTATGGGGTAAAAGGTTCCCTCAATTTAAAATTTTTAAAATTTCTTTTTCCCTTTTCAACTTCCCTTTTTTTTTTATCTATTTTGTAGAATTTGTAAAACATTTTTTAATAAATTTAAATACCTTAAAAAGGGGAAGGGATTTTTTAAATAATTCCAAGTTTTTAAAAGGGTTTGAAATTTTTGTTTAAAATTTATTAATAACTATATTTTGTTTTTTCCCCTTTTTTGTTCTTTTATCTTTTAAGTCTTTATTTTAATTATTAAATTTTTATGGTAAAAATTTAATTTTTTTTTTTAATTTTTGATGTTATTCAAATAATACAAAAATAAAAATAATATAATTTATTTTATCCTTTTTAATAAGTAGTTTAATTAAGGCCCGGCAAATTTTGAAAAATCAAAAATTTAATTCAAGGGGTTTTTTCTTGCCTTGCTCCTTTAAAAACATTACCCAAATTTTACCTCCTTTAGTGCTGACTTTTAAATAAATTTAAAAAACCCGGTACCTTTGAAAATTTACCCACTCAAAACCCCTTAAGGCCAATAAGAAATTTAAATAATTATAAATTAAAATAAATTTTTAATAATTTTTCTTAAACTACAAAAAGAAAAATTCCTCCGTTTCCCTTTAAATTTTGATAAATTCTTTCTAATAAAAATTGCATCCAATCTAAATTTAAATTTTCTTTAATTGGGTTTGAATCAGGTTTATGTTTTATTAAAGATTTAATAAAAATTTAAACCCCCCATTTTTAAAAAATTTAAAAAATGGGGGTTTTAAAAAATTTTTTTGGGGGGGAAAAAAAAATTTTTTTTTTTTTTTTAAAAAACCCCGGGGTTTAATAGGGAAATTTGAAAAAAAATTTTAAAATTTTTTTTTTTAAAAATTTTAAAACAAAGACTGAAATTTTTCTGGAGCAGCACCCCCCCACTAATTTTAGCTACGAGCCACCACTGGTGAAAGGAGAAACAAACCCACATTGCTCCAATGGAATTTTTTTCGGCCATGCCATAAATTGAACCCGTGCCCCTTAGTTAAGGTAGACAGACACGCTATAAATTTTAACTAAAATGTCGGATGATGGTACTGTACATCTGTCTGAAGTAAAATAGTATTCTGGAGGCTTTTCTTTCAATAAATAAGTATGGAAACGTACAAACCAAACATATTTAATAAATAATTGAGACACATTCATAATATTTTATATCGCAATGAAGGCAGTATATTTTCTCTGAATACACCGTGCAAGATAATGCAATCAACCTTTTACTTTCCATATCCACGACATTACTTGTGTGTGGAGGGGAGGGATGATGGTAGAAACCTGAGAAAAGGGGGATATTAATTTGATATAATGTAGATTACACAATTTATGGTATCTACATTTTATATTTTTGTTTCAAAAAAATTAATAACATATTTTTATATAAAGCGATGATGTAACAAACAATATAGGACGTGCTATTTTGGTTCATATAAAATCATTGTTTTACTATTGAATTCAATCACCAGTAATGTGACATCAGAGAGAGCTATTTTTTTAGTTAAAATATGTTTACTTGTGTGTTGTGGCCGGTCAATGATGGCCTAGTTCCCAATTTTATTTTGTGTCACCCACCTCGGTGGTGTAGCTAGTTAAAGAGTTTGTTTCGTGTTGAACTAGATTGTCGAAGATGAGGAGAATGCGGCTCTAATCTCGCTCGGGTGAACTGGGGGTTGTTCCTAAATGGTTTTCCACTCTCCTTCCACGCAAATGCGGGTTCACTACTTCTATATTCAACCTAACCAATACCTAACCCATTCAGGTAGTTATTACCCGTATAACCCGAATGGAAGCAAGACGTGGTGTTAAATAAATAAATAAATAAATAAATAAATAAATAAAATATTTTATGCCAAGAAATAAACAATTTTCTTACCGGTACTTTTTGACTGCCTTGCGTTAGCACTGTTACGTTTGGTTTATGGTAAACTTTTGTTTTATGTTTCTTTCAACTTACCGCCAATCTGAGCTATCCACTTAGCCCAAAGGGATAGGAATAAGTAAATATAGCTTAAAGCAACGGTTTTAAAACTGCGGTACACGTGCCCTCAAGGGTACGAGGGCACCTTTCAGGGGGTACGCGAGCAGCTCTCAAGGGAAAGTGGGCAAAATAACAAAGGACTTATGAAAAACTCTAATTTTTGGCAGTTACCGTTATCTGGTTATTTCCACCCCTCTTTTTTCAGTATCTTCTTTCGGTTGGAGACTGATTTCTGAGAATTTTCAACCCTCTACATGACACCTTATTACATTAGCAGTTTATGATGCTTTTCTCAACAATATATCTTTGCCAGAGTGGTTTTAATCTGTGGTGAACCTAAAAATAAATATGGTAACAGGCTAAATTTGGAGCCGTACCTCTGCTTGAAAGTTTTATCTTGACAACCAGACATCAAAAAGTTGTTCCAAGCCATGCAGTCACACCCCTCTCATTGGAAAACTTTGGGATTCATAATTTATCAGCTCTAGAATTACAATTAAATTTTTTATTTGAATATATTAGTTTTATGTTGTTGTTTTTTCTATATTTTTGAACTAATTTGTGAAGAAAATGTAGAAAACCTTTTACAGTAAAATTATGTTTTTTTAACTGATCATTACGATTCTCAATAAGAGTTAATGTTAAGGCAAAAACAGTAGGATTCTCTCTAACTAGCCTTGTCACATTTGAAATATTTTGATTAAGGATTTTTTTCCCCAGTAGATTAAATAGATCAATAATTTATCAAGTGATCATATTTTGTAAATCCTGTCATTTGGGATTTTTTTTTCTTGGGTGTACATTAAAACTTTATTCAAGGCCGAGGGTACAATCTAAAAAAAATTATTGAGAAGCACTGGCTTAGAGAAAGGGTAACAACACTTTCATGGAGAAAGATTGGAAAAACATTTAGGGGAAAAAATCCCACCTAGTTACACCCAGTTGAGATTCGAACCCCGTTTTCTCCGTCACCAGCAAACCCCAAAAAACAAGAAGATTTATGTTTACTCTTGACCACTGGTGCTGGCCGGTATCTTTAAAATGTCAGTGCTATAGTTGAGTGCTTGGGTAAGCTACAGAGAGTTTTTCTTCCCTTCACTTTCCACAACACAAAACGCCCTTTCTACCCCAACTAGTTCCTCTTCTCCCTTCTCCTGAGGCGATAGACTCCCCCTCACAAGACAGGTTGTTTTGTAGGTCTGTAGTGTGGATCACATAAAGCGTTGCCTCTGTAAAGATCAGTGACGACCTTTTTATTTATTTTTTTACATTCTAGCCCAAAATCCAACCCTCTGTTCGCATGTAGCTATCCCATTCCCCGTTCCTTCTCACTATACAATAACTTGTGGTTTTGCAGGTGTGTGGAAATACGTGTGAAATTTTTTTATAAGCTATTTTGTGTCGTTTCTGCATCTCGCTTTTGTGTTTCAAGATACAAAACTTAGGATAGTATGCAAAAACGAGACTGAAGGATGTTTGGATGTTAGTGTAGTGCTAGTGTAATTTTAGTGGTAAAATTTGTATGTTAAGA
This sequence comes from Timema cristinae, assembly GCA_039000515.1. NCBI lineage: Eukaryota > Metazoa > Arthropoda > Insecta > Phasmatodea > Timematidae > Timema > Timema cristinae. The sequence continues at coordinate 19,657,120 of JBCFYV010000012.1, read as the reverse complement.
TGTGATGAAAGGGGACGTGAGAAAAAGCAAGTGTTCTAGCAGTTTTTATGGCGAAACATCTTTTTGGACAAAAAAAAAACCAAATTATTACTCCAGTACAAACATCGAATTTAATTTTCTTCACATGGGAACCTCAAAATTTCTTGAATATCTGTCAAGGGTGTTCTAGAATTTAATGAAAACTTTTTCCCTTCATTTAAAAAGCTTGTTAGATAATTCCACCATGCTCATAACATAATTATATTCAAGAACTGCTGATACTACCCTGTGAAGAAAAACTCTGTTTTTACTGGAGCAATATTTTTTTTTATCCAACAAATTGTTTTGTGATAAAAATAGCAAAAACGCTGACACTTTTTTCGCGTCCCCTTCCATCCCACCAAAAGAAAATTACGTGGTCGTTTTCCCAATAAATTATGTCTGAGCGTGGAGCTTTATTGGCCAGCCACTCAACCCTGACCCTACATTAGCACTTCATGTTGTTTGAACAAAGCTAATGTTGAGAAAAATCTGTAAGATAGCGTTTGTGTCGCTGAGAATAAGGTGGAAGTGGATGCTATCGTTCCGTTGAGAGTGACTGTAAGGACTTGGGATGAAGTTTTGAGGGTGGGTAAGGAGGGTGGGGGAGGGGGCGGCTTACTAAGCAGACAGTCTTCACTGGTTATTATGACTGAAAACTGTAAGTCAGGGACCAAACTAAACCCTCTGTTCATTTATAAAGTTAACCTTAACTTGATTTAAACACTAAGTTCACTCATTTAGTTTATTTTAACGAGGAGTGGTGGTCAGATTTCAAATCCCGAATGGGTAAACTAAGGGTGCATCTTTCTAAATGGTTTCCCTTTGTCCCTCCACAAAAATGAGGGTACATTTACTCTGTTTTAGATATTGCTAATCATTAACACACTAGTTTAGTTAATAAACCTAAAAATATTAATTACACTGAGTACACAGATATGCCGAACTAATAAGAGTGAAGGGAAAGGGGTGCGGATGTTGTATTTAAAGCATTATCTCTACATGATTTTGAATATGAGTATTTGTTAATTACTGTTATAGCCTCATCTACATATTATTTAAATTAAAAAATGACATATGGACACGAGAATTGAACTTGGGACCTACAAGCTATGTTTTGATAGTTGTTATAAAACTAACTCGTTACGTCTGAACAAAGGGGAGAAAATACATTAGAAAAAACATTTGACAAGAAAGGACATAGACAAAGCGTGATTGTGGAGGGGGAAAGGGGAAGGTGGAATATTGATGTAGACATTCTGTACACAAATGCACATATTGTTAGTGTCCGTCTGGACACGTATGTAACCTGAACCTAGCTAATACAGTAGTGGATCGAAAAATGGTGTTACGTGCCATTGTAGGTTGTCGGTGCTATACTTTATTTTTATTTTTTTACTTTATTTAGCACCTTGTGTCTTACTACCTGTTGAGGTTATACGCCTTTGTACTAATTACTCTAATCTTAAATATAGGACTGTCATAAAATCCATCCCCCGGCCGTCAATTCATCACTGTGAAAGGGTAAACCCACATTCCAACAATGATAAATTTCTTAACCATGCCAGGAATCAAGCCTGGGACCCTTAAATCCGTAGGTGGACGTACTACTGACAAAGCTTAGCTTCATAATTTTCTAGCATGATTTTTTTTAAAGTTATATCAACTAACACATTTAGAGATTTTTTGTACATAAGGATTCATTTTTTTTTTTTATGTTAGGAGGAGGCACAGCATAGACTTTCTCGCTACTTTGAATAAAAACGAGATATTTAATTTGCTTAAAACTTGTAAGCTATTTGAAACTAGATAATAGACATTGTAGCACATTCTACCAAAGAACATAAACGAAATAATAAACACTGTTAGAGAAAATAGGAACACCATACCCACTGAGCATTACAGCAATTTCCAAATTCAAAGATCTCCGTAATATATATAATAAGTGTATTATTATATATATATATATATATATATATATATATATATATATATATGTGTGTGTGTGTGTATTTTATAATATATATATATATATATATATATAATAATATAATATATAAGTTTGTCTTATAAATACATGCATACATATATACATACAGACATACACACTATATTATATATATATATATATATATATATATATATATACACACACTTATATTTCGGAAACTATTGGTTTTATAAAATATATTTCAAAATAAAGATTTTTATATTTAATATGCCTTCATTTTTGAAATGATAAGTTATTTCATATATCAAAGAGGTGTGGAGATAAGATAAAAAATTGTAAGTTTCCCTAAGTGTAAATTACCCTCAAAGCTATTTTCATGAGGAAATGAGAACTTACATTTTGTTTTAATACTAAACAATACATGTATACGAATTTTAATCAGCTCGAGTTTGATATAATCTATTTTTTCTCTTTCCACCCTCAAATAAAAAAAAAATTATCATTAATTTTAGGGTTGTATGAATTTTAAAAAAAAACTCAAAAAAACCTTTGAAAAGCCTATATCCCAAGTTTTGTCGCAATTGGTAAAATTGTTTCGTCTTTAGTCAGATATACAGACTGACATTATTTCAAAAACACACTTTTTTGAATTCATGGGGTCATGAAACGTAGATATCCAATAAAATATAGAGTTTGATTTTTTTGACAATTACTATTTTTCTCTCAACTAGAGAGGTGCAAGAAGGTAAAAAGTAACATTATATATTAATATATTAACCTCAAAATGTCATCTCATTGCCGATATAATTAAAAAGTATTCTTTCTCTATTTATTTAGCATAGTATGCACAATTGTACTGTACATACATATTAACGTAACTCAAATATAGGCTTTCATCTCACACTGTATTCTTTGGTCAAAGTCATTCTTAAAAACTATTTTTAATTTTTTTTTTTTTGATAAATAGTTAATAAGTGGTTTACTGCGTCTTGGACTATTCATTTATTTAAAATACATGCTGTTAATTCTAAGTTAAAAATGATCTTAACTTTGAAATTGAAATCTGGAAGCATAACATATATTATGGATAATATAGCCATTAAAATATGAAATAATTCTGCATTGACGAAGTTTTAATTATAAAGGCCTAAATAATAATTTTATAACATTTCAAGAGATTAATAATTTGGAACAGATAAATCCATTCACAAGGGGCACTTGATTTTTTCTCAATATAGCTGAAAAGTGATTATTGTAGTATACATGGTAATCAAACCCGGACCCTTGTGATTGACTCACCAAAGCTTCACCAGTGAGCTACCTACTTAGTATTTGCACAATGCTAAGATGTACTTATCAGTCATACTTTATTGCAGAGTTGGTGAAAGACGTGTGGCAGGCAGATCATGGCTCCTTAATAATTGTAATATTATATTATAGATAATAATTATTTATTACAAATTATATCCAAGAAACCATTTAAAATTAATAAAAATTGTTCAAATGGCAGCAT
>JBCFYV010000012.1:19588318-19640818 GCA_039000515.1 Timema cristinae | reverse complement strand
TTTTAATAATAATAATAATAATAATAAATGTTCTTTCCACTATATTATTACACTTCACACATCCCTAAAGACACTCAGCCACACTGAAAAATAAATCCTTTCCTCAATAGTAGCACTTGCCACACTGACTAGAAAACTGTGGAGAGCCAGGTGACAATCCCTAGAGAGAGATGTTGAAGGAAGATAAGCTTTACGAAACATGCCAAAACCACTAGCGACATATTTATGTTTTCAAAGACAGACGTCTCGTGACTTGGAGTGTGAAGGGATGAGTTGTCTTATCTACTCTGTTTCGGCTATTGCGGGGCTGTATCAGATATATTTTCAAAACACGGGGGCAAAATATGAAGTTCCTCACTTCTTATTAATTTTCATCAGTTTAAGATTGAATATTAATGCAAATGAAGTATCATTATCAAGTTAAAAGAAGTCGGCATTAATTGATTTGCTTCTACCATTTATTACACACGTTTAAGTATACAAAATAATGGAATATTGCATTTATTTGGTAAATGTTTACGCAATTAATTGAAGGTTCATTGAAATAATATGTATTTCAATTAATAAACCTCGCCAAGTACGTCTAACATTCCGAATATGAAATATTTGCATCATTTGGTTTTTCTAAAAATTGTTGCATTAGATGCCAAAATTTCACACTTTTAGTAAACACTGTGCTTAAAATATATATTTAATCTATATTCAATACACTGATCCAAGTTTGGTTTAAGAAAACCATATATATATATATATATATATATATATATATAATATATCATTATTACATTATTAAGTTTGGGTCATACACCAATGGTGCCGAATGGTCTATCTGCGTCACTCTTGTATTAAACAGGCCTACTGAGGACGGGGAGATTGGTGTTAAAATCCTGATTGAGTCTACTGAGGGTGGTTTTTCCTAAATGGCTTCCCACTTTTTTCGTTACGCAAATGCAGGTAGATTACCTCTCCTTCATTATCCCTACCCTATTGAAAATTATATAAAATATATATATAATATATATATAATATATATTATATATATACACGTTTAAATTGAACAGGTAGTAAGACAAGGTGATTATAGAACACTTATCGTCCCCCACATAAGTATGCATAAGCCTCTACATCAAATAACATTGCTGAGGATATTGCAGGTCTTATGAAGAAAAGCTTTATCTTCGCTTTCTCTTAGTTAACTGTTGCTCGACTAACCAGCGTTACTAAACTTGTCCTACATTTGAGGGGAGCTCGACCACACAGAAATGAGAGTGACAACGCTGTTTACTAGTAGTAACCATAAAATTCCCTCAGATATGATATCCAGTGTAGAATGTTTTGTTGCTAGCGAGAAGTTTGAGTTTCGGATCTTGGCTAGGTGGACTGATGGTGGCTTTTTATTAAATGGCTTACAGTTCTTCATTCAGCACATTCTGGAACATTTCCTCTCAATTTAAATTTCATAAACTCTACTACATAATTGTGTCCTTACGGATAGCCCAGGAGGTTATTTTAGATCTTTTTCTTATTAAAAAGAACATACATTCTTATTTATAATGTAAAACACCCCCCAGATACCTATTTAAAACAAATAAGTTAAAGCAATTTTGAAATATTTCAAATTTTCTAAAATTAGTCAATAGTCTACTACCCTGAATTTGAGGGCTTGAATCAAAATCATTAAATTCACCAAGATATGACCATGTAACATACAAATATTACATTTGAACAAAATCAATTTATGTATGCTGTTGTCCCAGGGACGGGCATAAATAGAAACAGATAAACATGAAAACGGTCAAAATTGTAAGACCAACTTTTTGAATTAGGGGGTATATAAGACGCAGGCCCGTAGCTAAGGAGAGGTTTTGGGGGTTCGACCCCCTATCCCCCCCCCCCAGAAAGTTGAAAATTTAAAATTAATACTGCCTTGTTTGTGGTTTAAACTAAACCCGAGTTACGAGCATACAGGTATTCTAATGTTAAGTATATTTCTAAAAATGAGGTGTGATTGTTTTGATTATCACGGCAACAAAGCTGGGAAAACTATGACAAAATATTGGCAAAGTAAATAGAAAATATTATAGATCGTTGGGAGAACTATGGAATCGGGTAGGTCTTTGAGATTAGAAAACAAAACTTTTTAACCGGAAAATATTCAAATGGGATTTCCGAGAAGAAGTTGCAAATGAATTGGCAAATAAGCGAGAATGAGAGGGTAGGCTAGGACAAAGAGCAGGAGATCCAGCTCCAAACCCCAAACAGATTGCAATTAGATATAAAAGTCAAAATCTTCAAAACATTTGGTCAAGTTGGAAATACCTTTAATTGAAAAGTGTAGAAATTTAAACTAAGAATCATGGGTGACATTCTTTTATACAAGCACTTAGCACACATTTTAAACCTCTAATTTTAATAGAGAAAAATGAAATAATCTCTAAAGTTATCCATGTAGGGTCAGTGACGGTAGAAACTTAATTGTGTAAGGATAAGGAAACTTATCCAAAAAGGGATTTTGAGATACTTGCCCCCCCCCCCTCCCCACCACCTTGTTCCCAGCCTAAAGAGTTCCGGGGATCCTTCCCCGGAACGGGCAAGCTATTGGAGTGGTATAGATTTTTGTTTAGTTATATTTTTAAAGAATTCATTTGGAGTGGTCCTACTTTGAACATTAAAAAATATGATGCCTCTAAAATATAATTAAAATGGTTCTTAGCTGACTTTTTAGATTTTCATTTAATCAATAACTTTAGATTTAGAAACTATTTGATTTTTTAGATCGTATTATATTCAAAAATCTAAGAGGGAAGTAAAATAAATCTAAAGGGGGGCAAAAATTATTACCTCCCTAAAATTCCACTTCCTCCCCTGAAACCTTCCACTCCAGTTAGCCACAACATTGTGTTTTTTAATAAGTGTTCAATGTACATTTTCAGACTTGAAAGGAGAAAGCGTTATATAATTTTCTAAATGTTAAACAAATTAAAGTAGTCCATTAAATCTCTGCCATTAGTTACCATAAAAACTAGTTCTAGATGGCTTCTAGAAAAATTTATAATTCTTAATTTTTTTTGGCTGTGATCGTTGGGGTTCGTGCTCCCCAAGCCCTCCCCGAAATGTTGGTCTGGCTACGGCCTTGATAAGACGTCACACTTCATCACAATATAGAGGTAGAACAATGTTCACGATTAAAATACAGTCTCTATTTAATAAATTAATAAGAAAGGTTATTTTCATTGTTTGAAAAAGTCTTCTCCCTCCTTCCATTTTAGGATGGGTGACCTGGTGGTCTAGGGGTGAGGTGTCAGACTTCTATGCTGGCGGCCGGGGTTCAATCCTCGGTCCCGGCACAGATTTATCTGATTTCCAAACCCTTCCTTCACCTCTGACAAGACATCTTGTGAATGTGGGGAATGCCAGGCCTCCACCGTGGTTCGGATTCCACGTTAAACTGTAGGTCCTTCATTTCATCTCATAATCACCCTACCATTACACATTAGCGTAAGAGCGTATAACCCGAACGGGTAGTAATACGCGGTGTTAATAATAATAATAATAATTTTAGGATGGAAGATGATAAAGTGACGTAGTGAGCAATGAATGCAGTCTGACTTTTATTTTCGGAGGTTCTTGGATGAGAAATAATAATTCCATTTGTATTCAATACATTTTCTATGCTAACATTTCAATATCGTTAATTATTTTTTAAATATCACGAGAATATAGTTTCTTTGTAACCAACTAAAATAGTTGTCAGTCATAAACTTTATAGTCAACCCTATAGTGGCTACAGCCAATGTCACATCATCTCATACTTTTTTGTTATATACATAAATAATAGTAACCTTTTTCTAAAAAATTAACTTGGCTTTAGATTTTTTTTGCACCATATTGTAAGTCGCACCAGCTGTCCGAGTTATTCGTTAATATTTACGCTAATCGTTGGTAAAATTGGGATTATTATAACCAAAGCTCGGATTTTGACTACACATCTTGTTCTGGTACATCATAGACTACGCTCATGTATACTTTCGTAATGTGTATGACCCTCTGGGACCTGTTTCATACAGCTACAAGTATACAATTTACAAAACTTGTAAGAATAGAGAAAAGTATGTTTCATAAAGCTACCATAGGCTAATTACAATTGAATTTTTACAATTTACAAACTTGTACAAGTCAGTCTATAGCTTGGATTCATAAATATACTTGTAGCCTAAAAATACTTGTAAATCAAGTTATGTCTCAGCAAATTGGTAAAATAATTTACAAGTATAATTTTAACATACTATTTATACATAATTAGTTCAGTATACTACTTGAATGAATAATTAACATGTGTATACCATTTTAAGTAATATGTATATTCTGTTTATAGACACATGATAAGGGTGTAAACAGTAATTACTAAGGTTATGAAGCGTATAACACGAACGGGTAGTAAGACGTGGTGCTAAATAATAATAATAATAATAAATAGTTAAGGTTATGAGGCGGCCACAATGAACTATTCCAAATGAGTTTACATCTACTTCAGAAACTATTATAAGATATATGTCATTATGGCTGTGCTAAATAATTAAGAAACTGCCCTTGTTCAGAAAATATAAATTTACGCATTGCCCTACAGTAATTATGAGTCTCGAATAAACAAGAAAATCAATATAGGCTAATATACCTCATTCCATAATTTTAATATATTTATTAACTTTAATTTAGGAAGCTACAAACAAAATATAGGCTATTTATGATCATTATTTTTTTAACAAATGATATTTTAATTTTAGACTAACTACAACTGTTACAAAATCATTTAAAAATTGTTTGTGTCCTTTTTGTGGATGTGACAATGGCGAATAAATTGGATGTATCAATATTTTACATGTAAATAGACAGATGATCTGAATTTTCTATACATGTACCAAAATAAACAAGTAAAACTATTTTTTTTATAAAACCATTTATATTCAAGCAAGTTTTCCCCATTCATAGACCTTGTTTATGTCAAATAATATGATGTGCAAATGTCACTTTTGAAATTGTATCAATATCCATAAAATGATAAAAATAGCTTAGTTACATTTCGTCAACACTAAGAGTATTATTTAATATTATAGCATTATAATGGACTTGCAGGGAAAAGGATGTAATGAGATGGACTGGATAGAATTAGCTCAAGATAGGGATAGGGTGTACTGAGGTGGACTAGATAGAAATATCTTAGGATAGACTGTAATGAGGGGACTGGATAAAGCTAGTTCAAGGTAGGGATATGGTGTAATGAGGTGGAATGGATAGAACTATTTTAAGATATGGCTACAGTGTGATTAGTTGGACTGGATAGAACTAGCTTAAGATAGGGCTACAGTGTAATGAGGTGGACTGGATAGAACTAACTCAAGATAAGGATATGTGGCGTACTTTTGTAAGTACGACTATGAGCTTTCGAGTCCCTAATGCCATAGAGCAGAGGCCCCCTTTTTGTACCTTAGAGCACATTCAAAACTAACGGTAGTGCGGCGGGCACCAATCACTTTTTCAAGGTAAATTTATAGCCGAACATAATTTATAATGAAAATAACACACACACAAAAAATACAAATTATTTAAAAAAAAAAAAATTGTGAGTTTAAAATTTAAAGAAAATATATTTTAAATTCGCATATAAAATAAAGCAAATTTAAACAATTGAATTTTTTTTTACCAAACCAAAAGTTAATGCCGATAAATTAAAAAAATACTGCTTTATTTACGGTTTTAACAAGACCAACATAAATACACAAGGACATAATTTAACTACTCACCAACATTTTGGTGCTTAGGTACATTTTTAAAATACATATTTATTTTGTGTTTATTCAGGACACAAAACTGGGTAGACCCATGTCAAGATATTTATAAAGGAAATAGGAAGTATTAGAATGGCATTAGTGAGTATAATGTTAGTTTCGAGTAATAAAGTACACTTTTAAAATGAGGCGGCAAAGAAAGAGGAATGAGGGGAGGGGGATTGGAAAGAGGGGGGCTTTCAATCACCAACTTCTTGAGAACAGTATACCTGAAGATAAACACAAACTTGATTTTTGTGGGAAAAGTGACAGATTAAAATTATTTAGTTAAGAACTTTCTAGCTGTGGTCATAAAGTAGCAGGTATGCGCAAAAGGCTCGGTGGGTGCCATGGGGTGGGTATCCCTGCCATAGAGTATGCAAGTAAACCTATTTTATTACCACCACTCTCCTATAATTTTTGATTTTCACATATGTGATTTGAAATCTTTTATAAATTGCTAGACAATGCTTTTTCCTGAATCTAGGATAACTACGCGATCTTTTTAAATACATGCCTATCACTAAAAATTAACTTCAAGGCTAAATTTTTTTAGGTATAATTATGTTAATTTCTTAGTTATGGGCATACAACATGAACACTCCAAGCCATCTCATTGTATCAGCAAACAACTTACAAACTAATTTAGCTCTATAACAGATACATTCAACCATGTCAAAGGGTAAACCCAATTGAACTAATGACACATTTTTCATTCATGTCAAGATTCAAACCTTTGACAGTTAAAAATAATTTAGGAAAAAATACAACTCAATACAACGGACAGGGATATGACCCTGATCTCCACGTTATCAGCAGTCCATTCTATTGCGATAGTGATGGCTTAGCCAAGTGGTTTTTCAATTGTGCTCTGAGCCAGTTTATAATCATCAGTAATTAGGATTGACAATTTTTTTCAAATCCGAATTAAGGACTTTTCCAAAGATGCAGCCAGAAAAAAATGTGATGTTTTCCATTGGTTTTATAGTTTTATTTTTGTAGGATTTAAATTTCGTTATAGAATTGAATATTCATAATATTAATGTAAAATAATGTATGAGGGCACCCACAAGTATTTTTTTGGCGTACTACGGTTCGAACACGGACTCCTTGTCCATCATAGCTTAGTTGAGCTAAAGTCACAGTCTAGGAGTATTATAGTCATAGCTTAGTTGAGCCAAAGTCACAGTCTAGGAGGATTATCGTCATAGCTTAGTTGAGCTAAAGTCACAGTCTAGGAGTATTATCGTCATAGCTTAGTTGAGCTAAAGTCACAGTCTAGGAGTATTATCGTCATAGCTTAGTTGAGCTAAAGTCACAGTCTAGGAGTATTATCGTCATAGCTTAGTTGAGCTAAAGTCACAGTCTAGGAGTATTATCGTCATAGCTTAGTTGAGCTAAAGTCACAGTCTAGGAGTATTATCGTCATAGCTTAGTTGAGCTAAAGTCACAGTCTAGGAGTATTATCGTCATAGCTTGGTTGAGCCAAAGTCACAATCTAAGAGGATTATAGTCATAGCTTAGTTGAGCCAAAGTCACAGTCTAGGAGGATTATCGTCATAGCTTAGTTGAGCTAAAGTCACAGTCTAGGAGTATTATCGTCATAGCTTAGTTGAGCTAAAGTCACAGTCTAGGAGTATTATCGTCATAGCTTAGTTGAGCTAAAGTCACAGTCTAGGAGTATTATCGTCATAGCTTAGTTGAGCTAAAGTCACAGAATAGGAGGATTATCGTCATAGCTTGGTTGAGCCAAAGTCACAATCTAAGAGGATTATCGTCATAGCTTAGTTGAGCCAAAGTCACAGTCTAGGAGATTATCGTCATAGATTAGTTGAGCTAAAGTCACAGTCTAGGAGTATTATCGTCATAGCTTAGTTGAGCTAAAGTCACAGAATAGGAGGATTATCGTCATAGCTTAGTTGAGCCAAAGTCACAGTTTAGGAGGATTATAGTCATAGCTTAGTTTAGCTAAAGTCACAGAATAAGAGGATTATCGTCATAGCTTAGTTGAGCCAAAGTCACAGTCTAGGAGGATTATAGTCATAGCTTAGTTGAGCTAAAGTCACAGACTAGGAGTATTATCGTCATAGCTTAGTTTGAACCAAAGTCACAGTGTAGGAGGATTATAGTCATAGCTTAGTTGAGCTAAAGTCACAGACTAGGAGTATTATCGTCATAGCTTGGTTGAGCCAAAATCACAATCTAAGAGGATTATCGTCATAGCTTAGTTGAGCCAAAGTCACAGACTAGGAGTATTATCGTCATAGCTTAGTTGAGCTAAAGTCACAGTCTAGGAGTATTATCGTCATAGCTTAGTTGAGCTAAAGTCACAGAATAGGAGGATTATCGTCATAGCTTAGTTGAGCCAAAGTCACAGTTTAGGAGGATTATAGTCATAGCTTAGTTTAGCTAAAGTCACAGAATAAGAGGATTATCGTCATAGCTTAGTTGAGCCAAAGTCACAGTCTAGGAGGATTATAGTCATAGCTTAGTTGAGCTAAAGTCACAGACTAGGAGTATTATCGTCATAGCTTAGTTGAGCTAAAGTCACAGTCTAGGAGTATTATCGTCATAGCTTAGTTGAGCTAAAGTCACAGTCTAGGAGTATTATCGTCATAGCTTGGTTGAGCTAAAGTCACAGAATAAGAGGATTAACGTCATAGCTTAGTTGAGCCAAAGTCACAGTCTAGGAGGATTATCCTCATAGCTTAGTTAAGCTAAAGTCACAGACTAGGAGTATTATCGTCATAGCTTAGTTGAGCTAAAGTCACAGTCTAGGAGTATTATCGTCATAGCTTAGTTGAGCTAAAGTCACAGTCTAGGAGTATTATCGTCATAGCTTAGTTGAGCTAAAGTCACAGTCTAGGAGTATTATTGTCATAGCTTAGTTGAGCTAAAGTCACAGTCTAGGAGTATTATCGTCATAGCTTAGTTGAGCTAAAGTCACAGTCTAGGAGTATTATCGTCATAGCTTAGTTGAGATAAAGTCACAGAATAGGAGGATTATCGTCATAGCTTGGTTGAGCCAAAGTCACAATCTAAGAGGATTATCGTCATAGCTTAGTTGAGCCAAAGTCACAGTCTAGGAGGATTATCGTCATAGATTAGTTGAGCTAAAGTCACAGTCTAGGAGTATTATCGTCATAGCTTAGTTGAGCTAAAGTCACAGTCTAGGAGTATTATCGTCATAACTTAGTTGAGCTAAAGTCACAGTCTAGGAGTATTATCGTCATAGCTTAGTTGAGCTAAAGTCACAGTCTAGGAGTATTATCGTCATAGCTTAGTTGAGCTAAAGTCACAGTCTAGGAGTATTATCGTCATAGCTTAGTTGAGCTAAAGTCACAGTCTAGGAGTATTATCGTCATAGCTTAGTTGAGCTAAAGTCACAGTCTAGGAGTATTATCGTCATAGCTTAGTTGAGCTAAAGTCACAGTCTAGGAGTATTATCGTCATAGCTTAGTTGAGCTAAAGTCACAGTCTAGGAGTATTATCGTCATAGCTTAGTTGAGCTAAAGTCACAGAATAAGAGGATTATCGTCATAGCTTAGTTGAGCCAAAGTCACAGTCTAGGAGGATTATCCTCATAGCTTAGTTAAGCTAAAGTCACAGACTAGGAGTATTATCGTCATTGCTTAGTTGAGCTAAAGTCACAGTCTAGGAGGATTATCGTCATAGCTTAGTTGAGTTAAAGTCACAGTCTAGGAGTATTATCGTCATAGCTTAGTTGAGCTAAAGTCACAGTCTAGGAGTATTATCGTCATAGCTTAGTTGAGCTAAAGTCACAGTCTAGGAGTATTATCGTCATAGCTTAGTTGAGCTAAAGTCACAAAATAGGAAGATTATCGTCATAGCTTAGTTGAGCCAAAGTCACAGTTTAGGAGGATTATAGTCATAGCTTAGTTTAGCTAAAGTCACAGAATAAGAGGATTATCGTCGTAGCTTAGTTGAGCCAAAGTCACAGTCTAGGAGGATTATAGTCATAGCTTAGTTGAGCTAAAGTCACAGACTAGGAGTATTATCGTCATAGCTTAGTTGAACCAAAGTCACAGTGTAGGAGGATTATAGTCATAGCTAAGTTGAGCTAAAGTCACAGTCTAGGAGTATTATCGTCATAGCTTGGTTGAGCCAAAATCACAATCTAAGAGGATTATCGTCATAGATTAGTTGAGCTAAAGTCACAGACTAGGAGTATTATCGTCACTGCTTAGTTGAGCTAAAGTCACAGTCTAGGAGTATTATCGTCATAGCTTAGTTGAGCTAAAGTCACAGAATAAGAGGATTATCGTCATAGCTTAGTTGAGCTAAAGTCACAGAATAGGAGGATTATCCTCATAGCTTAGTTAAGCTAAAGTCACAGACTAGGAGTATTATCGTCATAGCTTAGTTGAGCTAAAGTCACAGAATAAGAGGATTATCGTCATAGCTTAGTTGAGCCAAAGTCACAGTCTAGGAGGATTATCGTCATAGATTAGTTGAGCTAAAGTCACAGTCTAGGAGTATTATCATCATAGCTTAGTTGAGCTAAAGTCACAGAATAAGAGGATTATCGTCATAGCTTAGTTGAGCTAAAGTCACAGAATAGGAGGATTATCCTCATAGCTTAGTTAAGCTAAAGTCACAGACTAGGAGTATTATCGTCATTGCTTAGTTGAGCTAAAGTCACAGTCTAGGAGTATTATCGTCATAGCTTAGTTGAGTTAAAGTCACAGTCTAGGAGTATTATCGTCATAGCTTGGTTGAGCCAAAGTCACAATCTAAGAGGATTATCGTCATAGCTTAGTTGAGCCAAAGTCACAGTCTATGAGGATTATCCTCATAGCTTAGTTAAGCTAAAGTCACAGACTAGGAGTATTATCGTCATTGCTTAGTTGAGCTAAAGTCACATTCTAGGAGTATTATCGTCATAGCTTAGTTGAGCTAAAGTCACAGTCTAGGAGGATTATCGTCATAGCTTAGTTGAGTTAAAGTCACAGTCTAGGAGTATTATCGTCATAGCTTCGTTGAGCCAAAGTCACAATCTAAGAGGATTATCGTCATAGCTTAGTTGAGCCAAAGTTGCAGTCTAGGAGTATTATCGTCATAGCTTAGTTGAGCTAAAGTCACAGTCTAGGAGTATTATCGTCATAGCTTAGTTGAGCTAAAGTCACAGAATAGGAGGATTATCGTCATAGCTTGGTTGAGCCAAAGTCACAATCTAAGAGGATTATCGTCATAGCTTAGTTGAGCCAAAGTCACAGTCTAGGAGGATTATCGTCATAGATTAGTTGAGCTAAAGTCACAGTCTAGGAGTATTATCGTCATAGCTTAGTTGAGCTAAAGTCACAGTCTAGGAGTATTATCGTCATAGCTTAGTTGAGCTAAAGTCACAGTCTAGGAGTATTATCGTCATAGCTTAGTTGAGCTAAAGTCACAGTCTAGGAGTATTATCGTCATAGCTTAGTTGAGCTAAAGTCACAGTCTAGGAGTATTATCGTCATAGCTTAGTTGAGCTAAAGTCACAGTCTAGGAGTATTATCGTCATAGCTTAGTTGAGCTAAAGTCACAGAATAAGAGGATTATCGTCATAGCTTAGTTGAGCTAAAGTCACAGAATAGGAGGATTATCCTCATAGCTTAGTTAAGCTAAAGTCACAGTCTAGGAGTATTATCGTCATAGCTTAGTTGAGCTAAAGTCACAGTCTAGGAGTATTATCGTCATAGCTTAGTTGAGCTAAAGTCACAGTCTAGGAGTATTATCGTCATAGCTTAGTTGAGCTAAAGTCACAGTCTAGGAGTATTATCGTCATAGCTTAGTTGAGCTAAAGTCACAGTCTAGGAGTATTATCGTCATAGCTTAGTTGAGCTAAAGTCACAGTCTAGGAGTATTATCGTCATAGCTTAGTTGAGATAAAGTCACAGAATAGGAGGATTATCGTCATAGCTTAGTTGAGCTAAAGTCACAGTCTAGGAGGATTATCCTCATAGCTTAGTTAAGCTAAAGTCACAATCTAAGAGGATTATCGTCATAGCTTAGTTGAGCCAAAGTTGCAGTCTAGGAGTAGTATCGTCATAGCTTAGTTGAGCTAAAGTCACAGTCTAGGAGTATTATCGTCATAGCTTGGTTGAGCCAAAGTCACAATCTAAGAGGATTATCGTCATAGATTAGTTGAGCTTAAGTCACAATCTAGGAGGATAATCGTCATAGCTTAGTTGAGCTAAAGTCACAGTCTAGGAGTATTATCGTCATAGCTTGGTTGAGCCAAAATCACAATCTAAGAGGATTATCGTCATAGATTAGTTGAGCTAAAGTCACAGTCTAGGAGTATTATCGTCATAGCTTAGTTGAGCTAAAGTCACAGACTAGGAGGATTATCGTCATAGCTTAGTTGAGTTAAAGTCACAGATTAGGAGGATTATCGTTGGAGCTCATTTTGGCCAGGTTCACTGGCCAGGAAGACTATAATAACAGATACAATATAATAGACCTGAAGGTCGATACGAATTTGATCCACCACTTCCTTCACCTTTTATTAGGTTAAGCTTGGTTTGGCTATGGTCGTAATATTCCATAGGCTCGGTTTGGTAGGGTTATGTTATGGTAGGTTAGATTAGGTTTAGTTAGCTTAGCTTAGATTAGCATTTTGTTGTTGCTCTTTATCGCTAAGCTTGAGAAACAATTCCCAATCATCCTAAATGGAGCGCCACGACAGCCAGGACCGAGAATATTCATTGTCCAAGTATCAAATAAACACATTCACATGATAATCTGCAGATATTTCATGTTTATTGGTCAAATGGGGACTGAGTGGGTAACAACAGTTCACGGGTACAGATTTAACAAGCTCTGCTTGGTGCTTACCCTGACAAACCTAGAAAACACGCCACTGAATTAATCAAAGAATATTAAAGTTTTTAGTAAAATTGTCAAAAGCTAGCTATCAATTATCATATCTTGATTATTATTATCAATTCTAGAAACACTAACGTAAAATATTATTTGTCATGCTAGACAATCTCCATATTTTCATTTTGAACCAAATCGTTATGAAAGTACCAAGTTTGAACGAAACTCACAAATCTATTGTTTTATTTTACCAGTACTGAAGTTTCATAGCACCTATGATACATTAAAACAGACAATTAGCTTAGCCATTATGGCTACCTTCAAGGGCATGGAAAGCTAATTTTTCTCGTGGGTGGCCACTAGAAAATTTACTATAATTTTAGCTGGTAAAGATTTGTATACATATAAATGAACCCTCCAGGGCGTTCCATCAAATATAAGGGGAGTTTGGATCCCCCTGACTTCTAGTAATCTATACTTGAGAAAACTTTCTCACAAAAAATAGGTATAAAGTATGATCACATACATAAATATATGTATTTAAAACAAAAGCCTCTAGAGCCATTTTAGAAAAAATTACAATTTTTCAGAAATAGTATTCCATTAATAACTTTTTTTAAGGGTTAAATTAAGATTTAAAAAAAAGTGTTGAAAGTAATAGCATACAATGGCCAAATATAAATCTTAAACAAAATTAATCAACCCGTTTCGATTGTGACACTAGGTACAGACAGACATACTGAGGAACACAGAGAATTTACAGATACAATTTTTTGGGTTCGAGGGCATTTTAAATGTCAATATTTTTCATAATCTCTAGGTTGAATTGTATTCACGATCACAATATTTTATATTTATATGAGAAAGTATAGATAAATATTGTCAAAATAATAAAGTGTTTTGTAAACAATAGTATATTATAAAAATATTATATTTTAACTTACACATAAACTTATATAATATTGTTAATATTAACAGAAGTGACATTATTATTACTTGTGCCATCGAGCACATGGTCAAGATCATTAAGTCTGGTTTTATGGTGACGGGAACTTCGGGGTTTGAATCCTGGCCGAGTGTACTAGAGGTTGTTTTTTCCTCAATTAATTCCCATAACCCCCACACAAATGCCGGTACCTTTATCTACATTCTACTTCTATCTTTCTTACAACAAAGTAATTAGTAGCCTACTCATACGTATAACCGAGAAGGTAAAGAAACGTAAGTAAATAAAATAAAAACAGATCTCCCCTCTTTTGGTGCCTCACAGTTTCTTCTGGTGTTACTTTACTAATCAGGTGTCAAGCATATATCTACATTTACCTACGATTACATATATTTTTACATAAATAACACTAATATTACATTATCAATAGGCCATTACTATTTTAACATTGATTCGCTTCTCCTATCACAACTTTTCACAACATTGTAATAACTAGAAATGCTGTTAACATTTTGTAAATGTTCTACAAATTTTGATAGTTACCAAGTCATGTTTTGAGTAAGTAGGTCTGCTGAAAGAATTGGGGGAGGGTAGTAAGCCTACCTACACAAGCTATAAACTCCAAATCTGACAGGTATTTTATTTAAGCCGCTCTTTCCTATTGTTGATTCTTGGACTAAGATCATACAGGAAATACCAGAAATGTAGTCTTCCTTTCCTTGGCAAACCACTCAAATCATTTCGAAGAAACGTCTTTGTTTTCTAATACCATATTGACTGTGGAGAAATAAAGGCATTTGAAATGTTTACAGAGCTAATTTTACAATCGGAAGTTTTATAAGCTGAATTTTGAAGGTGAATATTTAGATATTAATTAATATTTAGTTGATGACATATACAATTAAAATTGTAGTAAAATAAAAAACTCTAACAATATTTTTATTCTATGAGACCCGCCTCGGTGGCGTAGTTGGCTAACGCGCTAGTCGTGTTGAGCTCGACTGCTGAGGATGGGGAGATCGAGGTTCGAATCTTGGTCGGGTGAACTGGGGTGGTTTTTCCTAAATGGTTTTCCACTTTCCCTCCACGCAAATGCGGGTTCACTTCCTCTAATTCAGCCTTCCCAATTCCCAATCCATTAGCGTAATTAGTACTTAAAGCGTATAACCCGAACGAGTAGTAAGACGCGGTGCTAAATAATAATAATAATAAATATAATAATATATGATGATCCCCTATAAGGAGGGATTCAACAAATCCTTGAGGATTTTCAACAGATCCCAGGGGTGTCTACACATCCAGACCTTATTTTATATCTTACAACTTGGCCACCTTAAGCAGACCCATGCATTTCCGACATTGGAGCGACACCCAAAATTCTTAAAATGGAAAATTTATGGCAAGGGGGTAGTTGGAGGGGGGTTGTCCCCAAGGGGGATTCAACACACTACGATCACATAGCTAGAGTTATAGATATAGTTTTTATGTGGTTTACTAGTGTGTAGAACGGGTACAACTGCTAGTAGATTCATAAAGAATTGATTAGATTGGTCATTATTATTATTAGCACCGCGTCTTACTACCCGTTCGGGTTATACGCACCTACGCTAATGTGTAATGGTAGGGTGATTGTGAGATGAAATGGAGGACCTACAGTTTAACGTGGGATCCGAACTACGGTGGAGGCCTGGCATTCCCCACATTCACAATAGATGGTCAGAAGAAAACAAGCCGTGGGCAGCGGGTTGCATCACATTCACTCAGAGAAATGCTCTGCATTTAAGATTATCTTACACTCTCCGCCTAACAAATATTTCAGGCATACGACTTTACTAATAACAAAATTATAACATTATATTTTATCTTTTTGAAAGAATATGTTCAATTTCACTTAAAACGTTTTTGCTACAGAAGGCTTAATTTATTTCTTAATGTAGACTACCTTCACATTGTTTACCACCACATCTTAATACTCTTTTGAATTACCCCCCACCCCCACACACATACATATATATATATGTATTATACATTAGTTACGCTAGTGTGGTAGAGATTATGAAGGTAGACTTTTAGCGTCTCCACATTTGCGTGGAGGCAGATTGAGGAATCATTCAGGATAAATAGTCCAGTATAGCTGAGCTTGAGTGAACCCCGATCTCCCCATCACTGGCAATCCATTTAACAAGAGAGTGACACGTTAGAGCACGTGACCACCGATGCGGATAGATATCCTATGTTTAGATCTTAAACAATGACAGTCAAGTAACCACGCACAAGATAATAATCATTAATTATGTGTGCTTCTTTTCAACATTTAGTTTTATCCGTGTCTACATAAGAACGATATAAAAAGTCACTTCCCAAAATATTTGATATCCACGGTTAGTTAAAAATAAGATAGCAAAAGAAAACTTTAATTTAACGGTTCGGTGCCAGTTACAAAAATAGCAAACACAAAAAACAAATTTGTTTCTCCCAATGATGGAAATATTTAACGACTGAAATAACTTTTTTTTTCTCTCTTTCTCGTGTTAGGAGAGAGATAACTTAATAAACGGCTTTTAGTTTTACTTGGGCGTAACGTCAGCAAAAAGTTGATGGATTGTTTACTCACCGTAACTCACCCCTGTACCCCCCAACCAACCCTTGACATAACCCCCATAATATGGGCACTACATTGCTTATTCCTTCGATGATGGGCTGCCCGGGGGAAATAAATGGGATAGTTAGTTCACAAGAGCCCTCACTGTGGCGTTGCGTTGATTGAACTAGAAATATGAGAAAAAGCTATATTTAAAACTAATAATAATAATATAATAATATTTAGCACCGCTTCTTACTACCCGTTCGGGTTATACGCTTATTTAAAACTGTTTTAAAATATTTATTTTACTCCCTCGCCCTCAATATTTTGAGTATACCATTTTAAAACTACAAATGAAAATGCCCATCCCATATTATATTATTTTGATGTAGAAATATTGTATTTATATGCAATTTTTTATTATTTTATTCACTTTATGTTTACCTTAAAATGTAGCAAACTTACCTTGATGGGTTACTCTATGGTGCATCTTATAATATACTGTCATAGTGTAATCGGTCAATCTAGGGATACTACCTTTAAGGGTAAAAGGAATATATATATAAGCCTATTATAAAATATGTAAGAGTTTGAGCCTTTAAACACGCATAAATTGGGTTACCATTGGAAGAAAATCATCTAAAAGTTCAAAAGGTTTCCAAACCTATTCTACTAGATTATAACATTAAGCCATGTTACTTCAAATAGCTGTAAGATATTTTTAAATCTTGGTTCTTTGTTCCTTTTTTATTGAGTCATTATTTACTAAAAGATTCTTTGATGGTGATTTGACTATTGATTATCAAAATAAGTTTTAACCATATTTTTCATAATTTTATAATAAATAAACTATTCAACCATACACAGCCTCTTATCACGCATACTTAAAATATGTGTATTTATACTAAAAAGCTAGGGATCAAGAAATGTACTTGCATTTGCGTAAAAGGGGTGTCAGAAACCATTTAGAAAATGGAAAAAAAGTACATCCAGCCAAGATTTGAACACTGACCTCCCTGTGACTACTAGACCATACAGGAATGATTATTGATCGCCTTCCCACCTGTGCGGGCTATAATTAAAAGGACTGAGGAAAGACTTAACATCCCAATATTTCATTTCTTACTATATTAGTGAAAAAAAAATCCCATTAGCTTAACTGTCTTAATTTAACATGTCTATTGTAATTTACGATCTGGCGTGGGCCTACCCAATCTTTCATTTTCAAAGTCCCTCTTCCATTGACTGAGAATACTCTTCCTTATTTAGTAGAAAATATTTCCCTTTCTATAAATAGTTGGTAGATATTTTCTCATCACGCGACTCGCTACCCGTTTGGGCTATCTACGTTTAATTAAGGTAATGGGGCGACAATAATGAAGGGGGAATTTACAGGAAATATACCCAAATTTGCGTGGAGGAAGATGGAAAATATTTTGGGGAAAAAACACCCATACTATACCCAGTAGGATTCGAACCCTTGACTGCTCATTACAGCAAAATAATTTTAGATTATTTTGACTTCCATTCCGTAACTCCACCGCTCGTAAACAAAAATTATTCGTAATTTCTATTACCGAAAACGGGCTTATCAAATTATATATAAGGATAACTAAGCTGAAGGGATGGCCGCAATGGGGCGTAAACTTTCATGTAAAGGGTCCCTTAAGAAAATCTTATATTTTGAATGTTTTATGAAACACACGATGGTAAAAATCTATCGCACCTAAAAAAAGACTTTGGTTACTACTTATTTTTTTTAAAAGAATATTTTCTTGCCCAGTAGAAAACATGTTTAAAAAAAGTTTGATATATTTCGTTCTAACTTCTAGTAATTTTTCTGTCCAATGAGTTGGGTATAAATCAACCCTCAGACGTTGAGCCTTCTCTCCACCCTAACAAAAATTTGTGGGGGTTGACAAGACCCTTTTGGAGGTCATATGAGAAGGTGAGGCTGGTTTTATAAAGGAGAACAGTACGAACAACACATTCAATATCTTTTAGGACCGGAAATTCTATTTTTTATATCTTTTACTGACAATGAGGAAGGGGGGGGGGGGTTTCTATAAATAAAGAACTTATATACACTCGTACCTTGTACGTTAAGGTGGTTATAGCGAGTATTCGCAGATTTTGTTTATTATTACATTTTCCTCAAGGATATTAACTTATTAATCTAAAGTGTGGGGATGAAAAAGTATTTTTAATTTTCAGTATTTAACTTGAACTTTCTGAACCGACCCGTTATATCAGCATACGACTTATAAACTAACTTAAGCATAGAGCAGACTCAACAGCCAGACCTCAGCCGTTTATCCGTCACTGTGAAAGGGGAAGCTAGCTTTTCACCAATGATAAAGATTTCAGCCATGCTGAGAATTGAGCACAGGACCCTTAGCCCACTAAGCACCCTCACCCCCGACTGAGCTAAGGTTCCGAACATAATATGATCATATAATATCGGAAATAACTTGATCTTACCCGCTTCGGTCTAACGCGTTGCTCTAGCAGTAGACTAGACTGCTGCTGATGACAGGAGTTATCGAGGTTCGAATCTTGGTCGTGTATATTGAGGGTGATTTTTCCAAAATGGTTTTACACGAAAATGTTAGTACACTTCCTATAAATACAACCATCCTTATCCATAAAACCATTAGCATGATTAGTGTTAAAATGTATAACCCGAATGGTTGAACGGGTAGAAAGACAGCGTGATCAAAAAACTTTATCGCAGTTCCTATCTTTAAGAGAATTCGCATCGGTGGCGTAGCTAGCAAGCAAATTTTGTGTTGAGATAGACTGCTGAGGACGGGGAGATCGAGGTTCGATTCTCACTCGAGAGAAATGGGGTTGGTTTTCATTAAATGGTTTTCCACTCTTCTTCAATGCTAATGCAGGTTCACTTCCTCTGTATTCAACCTTCCCAATTCCTAACCCATTAAAATAAATAGTACTTAAGCGTACAACCCAAACGGTTAGTAAAACGTGGTGCTAAGTATTATTATTATCCTTAAGAGCCCGTCCCACCCACCGGAAAACACTAACTTAGGTAGGTAATCCAGCCCAAACCCGGCTTCATATTTTGTTGTATTCTGTATCCCACTTCAGAAAACGGTTAATTGATCCCAGTGATACATTTAGTTATGATGTATTTTATAAAATACGGTCAAATTTAAAACGTATTTTAAAATGAATAAACTAATTAACGGAGCCAAATGTATCTGATTTTCAATTGATTAATGCAGCAAACTGCACGTTGACATGCTTTCTGGTACAAGCTTGGTCAGTTATCTAATATAATGGTTAACTGGTTGTGAAAAAAATCAGATTTAAAATTAGTGTTTTATAAATTTAAGAGAATGGTCTCGTTAAAGTGGTTCAAACTCTACAACTAGGACAACACCACTAATACAATATATTTAGCGCCATGTCTTACTACCCATTTGGGTCATACGCTTATGTAATAATTACACTAATGGTTTTAAGGATTAGGAATGATATATTTAGAGGAAGTGTACCAGAATATGCGTGGAGGGCGAGAGAGAGAGAGCGGAAAACCACTTTGGAAAAAACCATTGTCAGTACACCCAACCGAGATTCGAACCTTGATCTCCCCAACATCAGTAGTCTAGTTTACTGCAAAAGTAGCACCTTAGACCATGCGGCCACCGAAGTGGGTGAAATTAAGTTACATTATGAATACGTGTACATATAATTTTAACTTAATCAACTTATTAACCTTCTCAGATAGAACCGTTCATGTTTTACTCTTTATTATTAAAATACAAGTCTACAAAACAAAATTGGGTGTTTTTTTCCTTCCCCCTAAATTATTTCACGCCCTCCCTCCACCAAAATGTGGTTGCATTACTTTTAAATTCTACCTTCTTCCTCTCTACTCGAATAGTGTAAATAAGCGGTTTGCATGAACGTGTAGTAAGTACCTCTTAGAACACAGAAAATACTTTTGAGTAGCTAAATACAATCTTATTTTTATAGGTAGAGCTTTATCTTACATGCATAACTGTTTACAGCCTGTGGCCCGAGTTAATTTTTTTATTCAAATTATATATTCTTCACTATTGGCTTGCTAGGCCTATCGTAACTTCGTGTGCCTCATAACCTAACATAAGACTAGGACTGGCACAACATCCAGTCCCCAGCCGCCAGTTTATCAATGTGAAAGTTTAAGCCCATATTTCCCTCAATGATAAATTTTAGGCCATGCCGGGAATCGAATCTGGGACCCTTAGCTCAGTAGGCAGACACGCTATCGACCGAGCTAATATGTCAGACTAGGTAGAGCCTTACCTAACATCAAGAAAAGTTACAAGCTATACTTTCACATATTCATATTAAGTCATATTACGTGCACTTGTCATTTTTGATGGACATTATCAATAACCATAGTAAAATATTCCACTAATAATATGGTAAAATGTAGTCAATTTTGGTCACACAAAAAAAAATTAAAAGCTTCTTTATATTAAAATATTACCATAACTATTTATTATTTTAAAATTTAAACTGCAATTACTTTTCTAAAATATCCACCTTGTTTCTATTTGAGTTTTAAATGGAAACGTAACCTTTTTCAGTGGTTACATGGTCTAAGGTGTCACTCTCGTAATGAACTAGACTGCCAATGACAAGGAGATAAGGGTTCTAATCCCGATGAGGTGTATCGAAGATGGTTTTTCTCTAAAAGATTGTTTACCCTTTCTCCACACAAATATGGGTATATTTTAACTAAATTCAACCTTATTCATGCATAACCCATACACGTGTGTGTATAACCTGAAGAGGTAGTAAATGTGTTGCTAAAAAAATGGAAGTTTTATGGGCAAAACGCCATTTTCAACCTTTATTGGTGAGTACTATGCTGGGGAAGGTCCTTGAGATATATTTCCATTTTAGAAATACAGGCCACTTTCAACTATGTATATATATATATGCTATATCTGTTTTTATCCACCATCAATAAAGATAAATTATCTTAGTTTTCAAACTGTTTGAAAGACATTAACATAATATATACGCACTAGGAAACATTATTTGCAAACTTTGTTAGGAAACTGTTTCTTGATGTTTACATAATGTTTCCTCTTGTTAACAAACATAGGGAAACGGTTTTGCAAATATTATAAACAGAGCTACAATCTGAATTTCATAGGAAGCCCCTTATTAGAAAAGTTTAAGCTCATGTTGCCACAGAGGCGAAAATAAAAATTCCTATTACAATTGTATATCTAAATACGTTTAGTCAATAATTTAAAGATAAGTTATACAATAACTCATAAGGAGCAATGATTGTAATCTCTTGATAAGGTAACTTTTTAATTGATAAACAAATCATATAAACATAATGAATCAAATAGCCAAAGCTATTATTTATGGGTTTTTTTAGTGAGTGCTACTCCATCTAGATATCATATTTTGAAAATTGAAAAATGACACCTGGCCACGGGAATAGAACCTCTGACCTTCGACTTGGTACGCCAATGCTCTTACCACTGAGTTATCCAGGATTCGTCCCGTAACCATGGTCATTCTTCAACTATATTTTAAAGGCAGAGTCACGTACACATTTCAATGATTAAATATTGTTTCCCATATTTTTTTCAATCTCAAATAATTCTCAAACTCTCTACGAAACTGCACACGAACAGCCTTCAACTTTTTTTTTCGACTTCCTTAGCACTAACTGAGAACTTTTCACCTATTTTATTTAAAACGTTCCGTTTATTGACGTGATTTTTATAATATCATATGTCACATCCCACAGTAGTGTATTTATATAAAATAGTTCTATCAGCTCAAGAGTTTTTTTCAGTTGTCCACGACATGACCAACTAGAACGGAATGGAACGTAAAAAATCAAGAACTTATTTGTTGTTCTGTGTGAACAGTAGACTCAAGACTGGCCAACGTTGATTGTTGTCGACAATGTCTGCAAACACCTTTAGACAACTAAACTGAGTTTCTTGTAATCCATTTGAAATGGATTACATGAAACATTGTTTCTTATACGGGAAACGCAAAGTAAACATGGACACTTGTTATCAAACAGTTTTTAAACATATCACAAATTATTTCCGAGAAATACTTAAAATTTTTCAGAAACAAGAGTCACATCATTTGCGTATGCTTACAAACGAAGTTTCTGGAAATGATTCCAATTTCCAAGTTAGTTTTAGGGTGGGAATGTAGGGGACGCGAGTAAAGGTCAGTATTTTTGCAGTTTTTATGGCATAACCTTTTTTGGCCAAATTAATAAAATATTGCTCCAGTAGCACCGTTTGGTTTAATTTTCTACTCATGGTGATATCAACAGTTGTTGAATATCTGTCATGAGCATTGTGGCATTTGATGAGAAACTTTTTAAATGGACAGAAAAAGTTGTCATTAAACTCCAGGACATCCTTAACAGATATTCAACAATATTTATTTAACGTTGTGAAGAAAATTAAACGTCACGTTTCTACTGGAGAATTTTTTTATTTAATTTGGACAAAAAAATATTTTGATATAAAAACTGTAAAATCACTGGTCTTTTCTCACGTCCTTTTGCCCCCCACTTCACACTAACTAGTCTTTCACTATACCTAATAATAAACATAAGTATACTTTACTTTTGACATGAAATGATTCATATTAATCTAACACAGCGTCTATATAATTATTGTTAAATAAGAACTTGGCATGTATGGCCTGTGAGATTTGATCAAGGTGAAATACAATGCGATCTTTCGGATATAGAATCTAGAGCTTTTTTATTTTCATTTATTTGAGATATTTAACGTGCACTTTCTGAACCAACTACCTATATCAGCAAACGACTTACAAACAAACTTAAATCCAGAACAGACACCACATCCAGCCCCCGGCCGTTAACCCATCACTACTATATACTATAGACCCACATTTCACAAATGATTAATTTTCCGGCCATGCCAGGATTTTTGCCCGGGACTCTTAGTTCAGTAGACAGACACGCTTCAGACTGAGCTAAGTTGTCGGATTAATCTAGAGTTCACGGGCTCTAAAACTTGTTTAACAATTCAGTGAGCAGACATAATAATAGTCGTAAGTAATAACACAAGTGATACCAATCGTTCTGTAAACATAAACAAGGAATTTGTATGACATAAAAAGAGTTAGTTGATTTTGTTGTATCAAGTTCATACAGTTTAATGGCATATACAGCCCTCACGCAAACATTTAATTGGCCTTCTTTTAAATCAAACTTAATACAGTGCTGCTCTTGTAAACAGCTTCTCTAGAAAACAACTGGTGAAGGTCGGTTTGAATGTGTTCTTGTTCTTATTTAATACATACTCCAACTCTAATAGCCAATATCTCGAGAAAATAACAAAGGTCAGTTTGAATTTATTCTAGTTCTTATTTAATACATACCCCAGCTCTAATAGCCAATATCTCAAGAAAATAACAAACGAGGGTCAGTTTGAATGTGTTCTAGTACTTATTTAATACATACTCCAACTCTAATAGCCAATATCTCGAGAAAATAACAAAGGTCAGTTTGAATTTGTTCTAGTTCTTATTTAATACATACCCCAGCTCTAATAGCCAATATCTCAAGAAAATAACAAACGAGGGTCAGTTTGAATGTGTTCTAGTACTTATTTAATACATACTCCAACACTAATAGCCAATCTCTCGAGAAAATAACATATAAGGGTCAGTTTCTATGTGTTCTAGTTCTTATTTAATAGATACTCCAACTCTAATAGCCAATATCTCGAGAAAATAACAAACGAGGGTCTGTTTGAATATGTTCTTGTTCTTACTTAATACATACTCCAACTCTAATAGCCTTTACCTCAAGAAAATAACAAACGAGGGTAAGTTTGAATGTGTTCTAGTTCTTATTTAACACATACCCCAGCTCTAATAGCCAATATCTCAAGAAAATAATAGACGGGAGTCAGTTTGAAATTGTTTTTGATCTTATTTAATATATACCCCAGCTCTAATAGCCAATATCTCAAGAAAATAACATCTGAGGGTCAGTTTGAATGTTTTTTTGTTATTATTTAATACATACCCCAGCTCTAATAGCCAATATCTCAGGAAAATAAAATATGAGGGTCAGTTTGAATGTGTTCTTGTTCTTATTTAATATATACCCCAGCTCTAATAACCAATATCTCGAGAAAATAACAAACGAGGGTCAGTTTGAATGTGTTCTTGTTTTATTTAATACACACCCCAGCTCTAATAGCATATATCTCGAGAAAATAACGTATGAGGGTCAGTTTGAATGTGTTCTTGTTCTTATTTAATACACACCCCAGCTCTAATAGCCAATATCTCAAGAAAATAACAGACGAGAGTCAGTTTGTATTTGTTTTTGTTCTTATTTAATACATACCACAGCTCTGATAGCCAATATCTCAAGAAAAAACCAGACGAGAGTCAGTTTTGAATGTGTTTTTGTTCTTATTTAATACATACTCCAACTCTAATAGCCAATCTCTCGAGAAAATAACATATGAGGGTCAGTTTGAATGTGTTCTAGTTCTTATTTAATACATACCCCAGCTCTAATAGCCAATATCTCAAGAAAATAACATCTGAGGGTCAGTTTGAATGTTTTTTTTTTATTATTTAATTCATACCCCAGATCTAATAGCCAATATCTCAGGAAAATAACATATGAGGGTCAGTTTGAATGTGTTCTTGTTCTTATTTAATATATACCCCAGCTCTAATAACCAATATCTCGAGAAAATAACAAACGAGGGTTAGTTTGAATGTGTTCTTGTTTTATTTAATACACACCCCAGCTCTAATAGCATATATCTCGAGAAAATAACTTATGAGGGTCAGTTTGAATGTGTTCTTGTTCTTATTTAATACACACCCCAGCTCTAATAGCAAATATCTCAAGAAAATAACAGACGAGAGTCAGTTTGTATTTGTTTTTGTTCTTATTTAATACATACCCCAGCTCTAATAGCCAATATCTCAAGAAAAAACCAGACGAGAGTCAGTTTTGAATGTGTTTTTGTTCTTATATAATACATACTCCAACTCTAATAGCCAAAATCTCGAGAAAATAACATATGAGGGTCAGTTTGAATGTGTTCTAGTTCTTATTTAATATATACCCCAAATCCAATACCCAATATCTCAAGAAAATAACAGACGAGAGTCAGTTTGAATTTGTTTTTGTTCTTATTTAATACATACCCCAGCTCTAATAGCCAATATCTCAAGAAAATAACATACGAAAGTCAGTTTTGAATGTGTTTTTGTTCTTATTTAATACATACTCCAACTCTAATAGCCAATATCTCAAGAAAAAACCAGACGAGAGTCAGTTTTGAATGTGTTTTTGTTCTTATATAATACATACTCCAACTCTAATAGCCAAAATCTCGAGAAAATAACATATGAGGGTCAGTTTGAATGTGTTCTAGTTCTTATTTAATATATACCCCAAATCCAATACCCAATATCTCAAGAAAATAACAGACGAGAGTCAGTTTGAATTTGTTTTTGTTCTTATTTAATACATACCCCAGCTCTAATAGCCAATATCTCAAGAAAATAACATACGAAAGTCAGTTTGAATGTGTTCTTGTTCTTATTTAATACATACCTCAGCTCTAATAGCCAATATCTCAAGAAAATAACAAACGAGGGTCAGTTTGAATGTGTTCTAGTTCTTATTTAATACATACCCCAGCTATAATAGCCAATCTCTCGAGAAAATAACATATGAGGGTCAGTTTGAAATTGTTTTTGTTCTTATTTAATACATAACCCAGCTATAATAGCCAATATCTCAAGAAAATAATAGACGGGAGTCAGTTTGAAATTGTTTTTGTTCTTATTTAATACATAACCCAGCTCTAATAGCCAATATCTCAAGAAAATAACATATGAGGGTCAGTTTGAAATTGTTTTTGTTCTTATTTAATACATACCCCAGCTCTAATAGCCAATATCTCAAGAAAATAACAGACGAGGGTCAGTTTGAATTTGTTCTTCTTTTATTTAATACATACCCCAGCTATAATAGCCAATCTCTCGAGAAAATAACATATGAGGGTCAGTTTGAATGTGTTCTAGTTCTTATTTAATACATACCCAGCTATATTAGCCAATCTCTCGAGAAAATAACATATGAGGGTCAGTTTGAATGTGTTCTTGTTCTTATTTAATACATACTCCAACTCTAATAGCCAATCTCTCGAGAAAATAACATATGAGGGTCAGTTTGAATGTGTTCTAGTTCTTATTTAATACATACTCCAACTCTAATAGCCAATATCACGAGAAAATAACAGACTAGGGTCACTTTCACAATAGACTGGCCCGTCAATAACAAGGAGATCAGGGTTTGAGTTCCACTCTGGTGTATTGAGGGTGGTTTTCCATAAATGATTGTCCAATCTTGCCCTACGCAAATGCGTGTATACCATCGCTAAATTCAAATTTCCTAGTTCCTATCACATTAGAGTAGTTGTATATCACATGTAACCTGAACGGCTCGTAAGATGCGGTGATAAATAAAACCATGCCTGTGTATAAGACCCATCACATCCTCCCTCAGGGCCCGGTTTGTGGAGCGATCGCTTTGTCTGTTCCCCCATTATTTATTACGCCACTGTTTACTTTGTTCTGAGAAATAATTGTTTATGTTGTGACTATGAGAATGTGTACACTCGATTAATTTATGTTTCTTTTAAAAGTTTTCTGTTAGAAAAGGTCATGTTTATTATTTATAAGCTTGACCTTGAATCAACCTTGTTATTGTTTATTACTGGATATTATTCCCTCTTTGTTTTATCTCTTTCAGGTTTATTTTCATCAGATTATAAAATGCATTATTTCTCATAGAAATATTATTATTATTATTAGCACCGCGTCTTACTACCCATTCGGGTTATACGCACTTACGCTAATGTGTAATTGTAGAGTGATTGTGAGATGAAATGAAGGACCTACACTTTAACGTGGAATCCGAACCACGGTGGAGGCCTGGCATTCCTCACATTCACAAGATGTCTTGTCAGAGGTGAAGGAAGGGTTTGGAAATCAGACATAGAAATATTAAATTGTTTTGAGATTTTGTATTATTGTTGTATTTTTTAAAACACATCCTTTGTTTCAACCAGCAACACTGAATATGTGGACAAGAGTGTCAGGTTAGTTTGATATTATTGGCTTTAAGCGAGAAGGTTTGGGTTATAATCTTGGCCGGTTTTTTTCAGCACCGCATCTTACAACCAAATTGGGGTGTATGGTTATGTATCCTGTACTAATTACACTAATGAACCACAACCACCCCATCATCGGCCATATAGTCTAATGCGAGAGTCGCGCGTTAGACCATGCGGCCACCGAACTGGGTTTGGCCGGGAGTAATGAAGTGTATTTTCATAACTTATTTCCCGCTCTATAACCCCCCCCCCCACACACACACACACACACATACACAAGTATATCTCCTTTAAATTCCACCTTCCTCGTCCTAGCCCAGTAAGTGTAAATATGCAGACGGGTAGTTGAGAGCGTTCATCATATCAGGCCCAACTCAGCTCGTGGCTCCTGTGTTTGTATGTGTGAGCGTGAGGTATGGGAGTAAAAGGGAAAACAAAATACTATAAATGTGTGCAGTGCATTCGTATTTAAATGATTACTCGAAATTTTCCGCGGTGATGATGGGGGACAGAGTGACAAAGTTTCTTGTTAATAACTACAGTATGTTCTTATTATGACATAATGAATATATGTGCGTAGTGCTTATCTCTAAAAACATTCTAAAAAGGCCAAAAAGGTCCTCTATAAAAAAAAAATTTTAAATCCAAATATCATTTTATATTTCAACAATGTTCAGTATTAGTAACTTCTATCAACTCTACGGTGACCTGGTGGTCTAGGGGTAAGGTGTCAGACTTCTGTGCTGGCGGCCGGGTTCAATCCTCGTCCCGGCAAAGATTTAACTGATTACCAAACCATTCCTTCACCTCTGACAAGACGTGTATTAATCACAACTTGTGAATGTGGGGAATGCCAGCCTCCACCGTGGTTCGGATTCCACGTTAAACTGTAGGTCCTTCATTTCATCTCCCTATCACCTTACCATTACACATTAGCGTAAGTGCGTATAACCCGAACTGGTAGTAAGACGCCGTGCTAATAATAATTCTATCAACTCCATCTCAATTAATGTTTAATCAGCAAAGATCCACGTGAAATAATGTTCGTGTAAATTTACCATTTCTAGCCGATAATATTACATAGTTTATTGGTATGTGATACGCGCTCTTATAGACAGAACAAGGGGGGAAATAGGATGTGTTTAACATTATCAGTTGGTTTCTTAAACACT
The DNA here is from genome assembly GCA_039000515.1 of Timema cristinae. NCBI lineage: Eukaryota > Metazoa > Arthropoda > Insecta > Phasmatodea > Timematidae > Timema > Timema cristinae. The sequence continues at coordinate 19,612,274 of JBCFYV010000012.1, read as the reverse complement.
TCCATAAAATTCAACGTAACAGCAGTGCAAGTTTACGAACCAATTTGATAAATATCATGGCTATCTAAACATTGATAATGACTAAAGCCTTTTCCGACATTAAGAAAAAGTTGCTAAAAACAGTTCCAAATTCACCAGCCGCTCAATATGTTTTACTCCCTCTTTGGTGGCTGCATGTGCTAACGCACCACTCTCGCAATAGACTAAACTGCTGATGACAGAAAGATCGGGGTTCGACCACGGTCGGTGTGCTAAGGATGTTTTTTCCTGAATGGTTTTACACGGTCTATCCTCACAAATGCGTGTACACTAACTCTAAAGTCAACCTTACTCATACCTAACGCATGAGCGTAATTGTAGTACATAGGTATGTGTGTAACATTAACGGTTACAAAAAAATAAGCTATGAATCAAGGCCGATACCATTGCCTGATGACTCGAGACCCAAATCAACTGTGGAAAAGATTGGATTTCGTTGAATAAAAGTAATACTTCATTATAAAATGTTGGTATATAAAAGTTTGTTAAAATGGTATAAAATCAACTCTTACTGTAGTGGTATGGTGCAAAATAATTTAACAAATACGGCTAAAATGTTTGTATATACCAAATAATCAAAAGATAGGATTCGAAAAAGATACAGGCTAGTTTCCGTCAACATAGTTTATTTTTCTTCTTTACATTAGAATGTTTTGCCTTTGTTCTCAATATGGGCGTTTTATAAGCCGGGTATAAAGTTACTTTTTATCAATGGTCTTTGGTTCAAGGAAATACATTTCTTAGAATGAAGAATTTTTTTCTTTCTGTTATCTGAATGTTGTGGTTGTTAATTCGCATTTGGATAAATAAAATATACCTTATTTCGCATTTAGTTAATTTAATGAATATATTTTATTTCGCTTTATTTACCACGTGTACTATTCATTCAAAAATGTTGTAAAGAACTATGAATAGGTTTTGATAGACATTTTAATGTTCTAAATAAAAAAGGACCCGTAAAGTTTAGGTTAGTATGTAACGTTTAAATAGCTAGCCTGATATATTAATGTTTGTACGCCACCATTAGGGTGGCATTTGATATAACGATTGAATTGGATACAAGTTTGCTGTTCTGTACTATACTAATTAAAAAGGGATGATGTCTTATTTTATAAATTAAAAGTTCTGGTGTTTTATAGCTATTTTTATTGTAAGTATATAAACAGTTTTTTGCTATATATTTCACACGTTGTAGATTGTAATAAATGCCCGACTATTACGTTATATATATGATAATTCCCGACACGTGACATTTAGAAAACAAATTAAGATATCATAGACTCTACCTAAACGGGTCCTCGTCAGAAGGAAAGTGAAGAGATGCGAACCCTGAAAGGGTATATCAAGCGACATTTCCTTCTCGAAGATTCCTAAAAGAAAAATGGTGTGGTCATCCAGGTGCGTTTCTGTCCACAAAATTGCGTTGTCTTTTTAAACAGAGACGTAGAAGGATATCGCCATACCTTGCAACTTAACAACTTAACACAAATAAATCTTACTACCCACTCTCATTTAAAATGTCATAATTTTGAATAAAGTTGTGAATAATAAATTATTGATATGTATAATTCCATATCATTACAAGTATACTAATGAACTATTCATTTTTAGTAATTTCTCCAATATCATTCCTTCTTCCTGCTAAGAATGATGGATCACTACTCTACATTTTGAAAATAATTCTCTGATCTTTTCTACGAATAAGTGTTTTTTGAACTATTTTCTATGCTAATTTAAATATTAATACTTTTTAATCTAGCTTTAGAGTATGCTATTAGGGTGATGCAACAGAATAGGAGAGGGTCAACATTAAACCGATATATTGAAGCTATTAGGATATTCAGATGATTTAGCATTGCTTAACAATAATAAGGAAGCTGTTGCAATAAATGCAGAAATTTGACTAGGGGTTGGTAAGGAAATAGGTTTGGAAGTGAACGCTGAAAATACCAAGTATATGATCATACAGAAAACACAGATTGGAGTCGTTTATATAGAGATTACTGTGAACAACATTTCATTTGAAAGGATTAATCAGTTTAATTATTTAGGAACAGCTTTAACTAGCACTAACGTTATTAGATTGGAAATTAGGAAAATGATACAGCCGGGAAATTACTCTGTCAGTAAGTTATTAACATCTCGCCTGATTCAAGGAATGTAAAACTCAGAATATACAAAGCTGAAATTTTACCGGTTGTTCTCTATGGGTGGGAAACGTGGTATTTTTTTTATCAACGCGTCTTACTAGCGGTTCGGGTCATATGCTTATTTACTACTAATTGTTTTAGGGATCAAGAAAGCTATATTTAACACAAGTGTGCCTCCATTTGTGTGGAGGGAGGGTGAAAAATTATTTTTAAAAACCACCCTCAGTAACCCCCCCCCCCCCCCGAGATTTCAACCCCAACCTCCCCGTCATCGGAAATCTACTGTGAGAGTATTGCTTAGACCATGCGACCACCGAAGCGGGTTGTTTCCGAGTTAGGGTACGGCCAGACTGAGCGCGCGAGCGAGCGAGCGAGCGCGCGAGCGACTAAAATATAAAATAGAACACATTGGTTGTAATGGGGGTGGCCACACTGGAGCGAGCGAGCGAGCGAGCGCGCGAGCGACTGAGCGCGCGCGCTTGAAAGATAGAACTGGTTCTATTTTTCAAGCGCGCGCGCTCGACCCGGTACAGTCTAGTTTACAGGCGCTAGGCAATATTATTGTATGTTGGTTCATTGAGTGCTGGGGAAACTTCTCATTTTGACATGATATTTGACTTTTTTCTATCAGTGATAGGTTTAACACACACTTGCTATTAATGGCCCGGTGACCTGGCGGTCTAGGGTAAGGTGTCAGACTTCTGTGCTGGCGACCGGGGTTCAATCCTCGGTCCCGGCACAGATTTATCTGATTTACAAACCCTTCCTTCACCTCTGACAAGACGTGTATTAATCACATCTTGTGAATGTGGGGAAAGCCAGGCCTCCACCGTGGTTCGGATTCCACGTTATACTGTAGGTCCTTCATTTCATCTCACAATCACCCTACCATTACACATTAGCGTAAGTGCATATAACCCGAACGGGAAGTAAGATGCGGTGCTAATAATAATAATAATAATAATAATAATAATAATAATAATAATAATAATAATAATAATAATGGCCTCATTTAATTGGTAAGACCATAAATAGTATAATGTATATATGTAAACCCGATATGTTAAAATAATTCAATATTATAATCAAAGTAGGCCTTTACAAATAAGAATCACCATTAGTTTGGAGAGAGTATGAAAAAACCACAACAATAAATAGGTTTTAAAAATCACCTTCAGTTCACTGAGCCAAGATTCGAACCTTTGCCTCCTAGTCAAAAGCTATCGAGTGCAACGCACCATTCCGCCACTGGTTCGGCAAATCTGATTTTAAAACACTTCAGTACAGTACCATACGCATTTCTCAATTTATTAATTGGATGCACTTCTACTTTTTTCTTTTTTATAAATACACAATATTTTCTGTAAGAATTTTCGAGGAGAAGAGATGTACTAAGTGTGTTTGACAGATACATCTTCTCTAACTAGGGGGGGGGGGGCGGTGACCTAGTGGTCTAGGGGTAAGGTGTCAGACTTTTGTGCTGGCAGCCGGGGTTCAATCCTCGGTCCCGGCACAGATTTATCTTATTTCCAAACCCTTCCTTCACCTCTGACAAGACATCTTGTGAATGTGGGGAATGCCAGGTCGTCACCGTGGTTCGGATTCCACGTTAAACTGTAGGTCCTTCATTTCATCTCACAATAACCCTACCATTACACATTAGCGTAAGAGCGTATAACCCGAACGGGTAGTAAGACGCGGTGCTAATAATAATCTAACTAGAGTCCGCTAATTACGCGCTCGCTCGCTCGCGCGCTCGCCAGTTTGGCCACCCAGTCGCTTGCGCGCTCGCTCGCACGCTTGGCAGTCTGGCCGAACCCTTACAGTAATGTTGTACTCTAGTACTGTGGAGCGGCTTAACAATATAGGAAGCGATCAAAATGATCACCTTCGACCTGAATGCAAGCGTTACAGTGCAATTTATTTATGATAGAGTGCGACATTCTATGACACGACTGTCATTTTTACATTCGGGTCAAAGTTTGGCCATTCTGAGCACTTCCTAAAATGGTAAGTTGGAGAACAAACATGACTATAACTCGGAAACAACCCGCTTCGGTGGCTGTATGGTCTAAGGTGATACTTTCACTATAGACTAGGCTTATGTTTTTTCCACTCACCCTTTACTTAAGTACTGGTACATTTTATCTAAATTCAACCTTCCTGATCCATTACACATGGGTGTAATTAGAATATAGCCATAAAACCCGAATGATTAGTAAGACGTGGTGCTAAAAAAACACAAAAAACTTGTAATCAAGGTCAAATGGGATACATGTCTATATTAACTTTTTTTTCATTATTACATGTGTATCCTATCCACCACTGTAGCTGGTCTCACATGTTACCATGCACCGTGTTTATTAATTACGCTAATAGGGCTGGGATGAGGAATGTAGAGTGAGAAGAATGTACCCGCATTTGCGTTCATAGAGAGTGGGAAGCCATTTAGGAAAAATCCGCCTCAGTACACCCAGCTAAGAATCCAACCATGACGTCCTAATCACAGGCAACCATACTAAACAGGCTTAACATCTATACCGCGTGCCCATCCTCCCGGGTAACATGGTATTAATCCTTTCTTTAATTGGAAGAATATCTAATGGATGTTGTATGATAATGTTGTACCTCAAAATAATATGATTACTGACGTGATTGGTTTTAAGTTCAAACCAATGATTTACATTCGATAAAGATTTAAAAATTAAACCCACTTTGATTTATTTGATGTATCCTAACAAGTCGAACCTACTTATATCGTCTGTTAGAAATCTAGTCAGCCATAAATGGTTTTACATATTTTTTAAATTCAAACGCGCATATTATGTATTTACTCTTTTTTTTTTGTAGTGGAAATGCAGATAAATCATCATAAGATTGATAAACTAGTTATTAAATTGTACAGTAATCATCAATTAGTACAATCATCTGTGTTCTCCACTCGAATAATGATTCATATTTCATTTAAGACGGTCGCAAAATAATTAGGCAACACAAACGTGAGTGGTAGCTAGATTCTCATCTTAGGATGAGAACATGAAGAATCTTTATTCACAATACACGAGCGGGAATTCATTCGACTTACACACGTAAAAAGAAGAAGAAAAGGAAAGCAGTATTAAAGCCTTCTCCTTTTCCAAATATCACATGACTGCATTCTTTTGGAAAGCACAAATCCTCACCATATGAATGTAAAAATGAAGTAAGAGATTCATTACTAGTTTATTTCAATTGTAGAGTAATTAAAAATATGTTTGCTTCGGGTAGCAGCCATTGGCCTAAGGTCATTAGGCCTAAAATGTAGGCCAAAGGACTTTAGGCCAAATTATTTTGGAAAACTATCGGTAATCGGTTTTGCTGGATCAGTACACCTCTAATTTTTATTTTGTTTTTGAGATATTGATACCATAATATTTATGATGGTAAAAAAATTAGAACAAAATAAAAATCAGGTTTGATTAAATTTTAATAGTAGTACAGGCAAAACTTAAAATAGGTTGATTTAAAGTTCCAAAAAATAAAGTTTAACTTACGTTGTTTTTTCGAGTGAACACTTTATTGAAGTATTTTTTTAAGACTTTATCTAGAATAACAAAGAAAGTAGGCAATTTTCTATTAATAAAACACAGTAGATTAAAGTAAGATTTTAAACACTACGTTTCATTATAAGCCGTTGTGTTTTTCTTATAAATAATATTGTGTACTGTACGCCACGTAATATTTTCTATTTTTTTATGCAGCGCGTCATACTATCCGTTCAAGTTATACGCTAATGTACTAATTACGCTAATGGTTTTATGGGTTAGATAGGTTATATTCAGAGGAAGTGTACCCCCACTTGTGTGAAGGGAGAGAGGAAAACCGTTTAGGGAAACCCATCCTCAGTACACACGACCGAGATTCAAACCTTGATCTCCCCGTCATTGTAAGTCTAGTCTTCTTACATAATAACGCGCCAGACTACGCGGCCACCGAATGTGCTATTTACTATTAAATATGCATGGATATAAATCTAGCCTAAGACATAAGAATAGGTTAGTTATTTTCTCCCATTCATTAACAAACCAGACTTTCAAAATAAATACACAACCCTCCCTTTACTACATTTCCCCTTATTTTTCTCTACAGATAACCATCAAAAGAAAAAAGTTTTCTAGACCCTATAATCTTAGAATAGTTCTAAATCAACGACCCCATAACCTCAGGACCACTTTGCGTAGCGTATGTTCTACTATGTGTGGAAGGGTTTGAATTATATAACCTAGTGTGATATAGCCAGTGAAAGTGGGAGATAATTTAGTGACAATTTATTCTCTTTCGAGATATTGTAGTTTAAATACGTAATGGTTCACTGACAGTTTCTTAGTTACACTCCGATCCACGGAGTAAGCTAGAACACTTGCAATTTGGTACACAACCATTCTTCAAGGCATACCTTAATTTGTTTAAATATATTGGTTCAGTTTTACTTGACTTATTTGATACACTAAGGGTCTTATTATTAATGATAGCTTAAGGCTTGCATGCTGGACTCTATTGATGGATAACAGGGTTCAAGTCCTGGCTGAGTACTCTAGGGGTGGGTTTCTCCACCAAATGAATGATTTTATGTTGTTGTTTTTATCACTGTTTTATTACCTGTTCAGGTTATAAGCTAATATGATTAGTAAAATGAGGCAGTAATGAGGAAGGAAGCATTTTAGAGGTATTATACCGAAATTTTCGTGGAAAGAGAGTGGAAAACCATTTAGAAATAAACAACCTCAGTAGATCTGACCGGGATTTGAACCCCGATATCCTCGTCATCAGCAGGACAGTCCAACACAAGAGTGACACCTTATAGCGTCCAGCCACTAAATCGGGTGGGTAGATGAATGTTTATGTCTTTGATTTTAGCTACCTTAACTATCGTCGTTCACTAGTCAACAATATTTTTACCTCCAGAAATATTTTGGCTCTTTTTATTCCTTCTTTTGTTGTCTAGATCTCAGAAATGACTATAAAAATGTCACATTACGTCACAATTTTTGCATAGGCCTATATGTGTTATTGTGTTCACGCGTAATGCTTGTATCTTACTGCATTTTATTGAAGAGAATACGACCCTGATCCGTCATATGACCTACAGTACAATTGTTGCACGCGAACATAATAATTAACTTGTATTAAAACATTGCACTGATCAGATTAATAATAATAAATAAGTGGGTTGAGGAAAGAAAGATATAAATCGTTCAGACAAGGATAGCACAGTTAACATTCACCTTTGAGCCTACAGGCCACAGCAACAAGTTGTGTTTAAGTTTGAATAAACTAAACAAACAGATTGGAGGCACTTGCTTAAATTCCTGCTGGGGACAGCTTACGTGTTTTATCACTGGTTGTTTTGAAAGTTATTAATAAATTACTAAAATAAAGACTAATACAATAGTTTATATTAATATGCCGTACTTTACTCGACCCACCAAATTAATTCATAAATTAAAATATAGCAAATAATGTGTTTGTAAAGTTAATTTATTACAAGCTTATATGGCATATAAAACATACATTAGGGGAAAAAAATGATGTAAATTATCTTTAGAATAACTTTATTGTTCCCGTATCAGCGAGCACGCGGAATAAACGTTAAGCTCGTTTTGTCCGGTTTCATGGTGATGGGAAGTCTTGGGCTCGAATCCCTGCTGGGTTTTATGCGGATGAATTTACTAAATGGTTTACCACTCTCCCTCTACACAAATTAAATGTGGCTAGCCCGAAAGAGTAGAAGGACGAGGTTCAAAATATAGATGTGTTTATTTCCTTCATATTAGGGATTATAAACCTTTCTAAGCTTGCGGCACCCTTGTGAAAGGGATTATTATCTCGTGGCACCCTTGTGAAGGGGATTATAATCTCGAGGCACCCTTGTGAAGGGGATTATAATCTCATGGCACCCTTGTGAAAAGGATTATAATCTCGTGGCACCCTTGTGAAGGGGATTATAATCTCGTGGCACCCTTGTGAAGGGGATTATAATATCGTGGCACCCTTGTGAAGGGGATTATAATCTCATGGCACCCTTGTGAAAAGGATTATAATCTCGCGGCACCCTTGTGAAGGGGATTATAATCTCGTGGCACCCTTGTGAAGGGGATTATAATCTCATGGTACCCTTGTGAAAGGGATTATAATCTCGTGGCACCCTTGTAAAGGGGATTATAATCTCATGGCACCCTTGTGAAAAGGATTATAATCTCGTGGCACCCTTGTGAAGGGGATTATAATCTCGTGGCACCCTTGTGAAGGGGATTATAATCTCATGGCACCCTTGTGAAAAGGATTATAATCTCGTGACACCCTTGTGAAGGGGATTATAATCTCGTGGCACCCTTGTGAAGGGGATTATAATCTCATGGCACCCTTGTGAAAAGGATTATAATCTCGTGGCACCCTTGTGAAGGGGATTATAATCTCGTGGCACCCTTGTGAAGGGGATTATAATCTCATGGCACCCTTGTGAAAAGGATTATAATCTCGTGGCACCCTTGTGAAGGGGATTATAATCTAGTGGCACCCTTGTGAAAGGGATTATAATCTCATGGCACCCTTGTGAAAAGGATTATAATCTCGTGGCATCCTTGTGAAGGGGTTTATAATCTCGTGGCACCCTTGTGAAGGGGAATATAATCTCATGGCACCCTTGTGAAAAGGATTATAATCTCGTGGCACCCTTTTGAAGGGGATTATAATCTCGTGGCACCCTTGTGAAGGGGATTATAATCTCGCGGCACCCTTGTGAAAGGGAGTATAATCTCGCGGCACCCTTGTGAAAGGGATTATAATCTCGTTGAACCCTTGTGAAAGGGATTATAATCTCGCGGCGCCCTTGTGAAGGGGATTATAATCTCATGGCACCCTTGTGAAGGGGATTATAATCTCGCGGCACCCTTGTGAAAGGGATTATAATCTCGTAGCACCCTTGTAAGAATTTTTGTCAGCGTTTTGTTTTTCACATTTTTTATTCAAAGTAGAATATTTCAGAGTAGCATATTAAAATATGAACAGTGTTTTAATTTCGTACCTATTTAAAATTAAAATAAACATTTTTACTTTGTCCCTTACTGAGTTAATTGAAAGATATAAATAACAAACATTAAATGAAATACAGTTATAGAGTAAAATACCTCTTAAAATCAATAAACTAGCACACTAACCAACCACAATGTGAGATCACTGAAAATGAATAATACCACTAAAATGAATAATAAATTGTAATCAAAAGGGAAACAATTATTGTCTCACATCGTGTGTCGTGGGACGTGCAATTCAGAGAAACAATCAAAGAATAAACTTTCTTCCCGTTTATCTGTTTTCATTATTTTGTAATAATTTATTTTATTGGTTATATTTTCTTGACATTTCCCCCCTTAAATCTTGTGACAGCCCTGGCTGATCTCGCAGTAGGCCTACTCCTAAGTGCAGCGGCACACTGGTTGAGAATCCCTGCTCTGAATGGACTAAGGGCATTCACTTTGTCAACACAATAATTTAATTGAATAACTGTATTGTCAAATATTTCTTGCTGGCACTCATTGTATATGTTGCTATTTAAAACTTGCAAGATACTCTAATTATCGTAACGAGGTTGAGGTTTGAATCCTGGCAGTAGCAAGACATGACCGTTTTAAAAGTGAGACTAGATACCTATGCCTATATAGGTGGTATCAGCATTATTCTATAAGATTATTTTACAATGTTGACGTATATGTTTTCTTTCGTATTAAACCTTTTTATTAGGTGTTCTGTCTTACGACATGCCCATTCCTTTTTGTCAGTGAGCTTACGTTATATTTGTTAAAGATAATATAGGTTGGTTGAAAATAGTTTTTAGTACTAACAAATGCCCCTAGTGTGATAGGAGCTGTGAGTTAAATTAAGAGTGAACGTGCCAGCATTTACCTGAAGAGAGATAGAAGATCATAGCATACCCTAGTGACACTATTCTCAGTGAACGCTGCCGGAATTTGAACTGACCATTTGGCTGAAATTAGTAAGATATAGCAGTGTCACCTCTACCAATAGCTAAGATTAATTGAAATTATATTGTCAAGGTAATAGAGAAAGCATTTTGTTGTTGTTGTTGTTGTAATTTTGAGGTAAGCCCCTTCTCATTTCTAGTCCTTTATTTTTACATCCAAGAATGTTTTTCATTGTGGCTTGAGGTGGTCCTTACATCAATATTTAATACTAATGTTGCTATTTAGATTATTTACTCTACATTTCTGGCAAATTTAATTTTATATATTTCCTAACAGATTTTTTCTTCTTCTTCTGGAATTCCTTTTTGTATTTTAAAATGTTAAAATCTTTATGTTAATTTGGAAAAGTTCCTAAGCCCCTAGCTAAACTCAGTTCTCTATCACAGAGATTAAGTTTTGGTGCTTGTTTTGAAAATTTTAGCCCTCCACTATGAGCTATTTTTCTTTGATGCTTCATCAAATTCAAACTGGGTTTGTAAATATTTCGTAACAAATTAAGCTACTCTGTGAATAATGAGTGGAACAAAATAATATAATAAATCTTTAGATTTAATTAATAAGCAAAAATATATTTAGCACCACATCTTACCACCTGTTAAGGTTATACACACATGTACTAATTAGGGTAATGAGTTAGGGATGAAGAAAAATGAATTTAGAGTAAGTGTACCCGCATTTACGTGGAGAGAGTGGAAAACCACCCTCTGTACACCCAACTAGGATTCTAACTCAACCCAAAACTTCCTGTCATCGACATTCTAGTTTATAGCGAGAGTGATGCCTGAGACCATGCGGCGACCGAAGCAGATATTTTTTCATAATGTTTCAAGTGTGCTTATTTTAAATAATTTTTTAATAAAAAATAAAAGCTATCAATGTTATTAAAAATTATATAATATATATCATTTTATCATAAAAAATTATATAATATAAATACAATCATATCATAAAATATTTATTATATGATATATATATATATTATAATTTATATACATAATATAAGTAAATATATGTTATACACATTATATATATATATAATATTGGTATATATAAAATATATATATATAACATATAGTTATATATTTAAATATATTATGTATATAAAACTAATATTATATTAGTAAATAATATATCTAATAATAGCTAATGTTTAGGTAATATAAATTGTCACGTTATATTGCCTAAACGTTAGTTTTTAAGGTTTCTTTAATTTGAATTCCCGCCAAAGCTTACGATTTTTTATCAGAGATTACTAAGAGATGTACAATTTTACAACACTTTCCTCTTATTTTTTGTGAAGTTAAATCTATTCTGATTTCATAAATGGTTGATTTATAATTTATTTAATAGCACAAATGGACTTTATTAATTTTTTAAATTCCATTTTCTCCATAAGAATACATTGTAGACTCTGACGTCATACCCCCACAATGGCATACTGCGAATACTCATTATATCTAGGTTATTCTACTCTACCCTAACACTCAGCGCTGCTGTAACGTCTGCTCGTGACCTAGCCAAGCTTGCTTCTGTTCAGATCATGTGACTTTGCAATGCCGCACTTTTTTTATTATTATTTAACACCACGTCTTACTAACCGTTCGGGTTATACGCCTAAGTACTAATTACGCTAATGGATTAGGAATTGGGAAGGTTGAATTAGAGGAAGTGAACCCACATTTGCGTGGAGGGAGAGTGGAAAACCATTTAGGAAAAACCACCCCCAGTTCACCCGACCGAGATTTAAACCTCGATCTCCCCGTCCTCAGCAGTTGAGCTCAACACGACTAGCGCGTTAGCTATCCACGCCAACGAGGCGGGTGCGCTCGTTACTAACTTCTTATTTATGTCAAGTATGCTTCCAAAGTCAATGTGAATAGTAAATGTTTGTATGTTTATTGTAAGCTTTATTATTATTTATGCGTGAAGGGTTACTAAAAGTGTCATACCGATATTAAAAAAATGCAGGTAAAGCGTTGTACCGTTGCCGTATGCAATAAAAGTAATCTAAGAGATATGGTGTTATACACCATGACTTCCCTATAGATTCTGATGTCAGATGAAGATGTATTCTCTTCTGAACGAGATGGAAAATGGAGTCATGATTCGTATTTTATTTGCTCAGAACATTTTTTCACCTGATGAATATGAACCTTCAGTCCTAACTGCTGTACTTTCCTTAAAAAAGCAAATTAAAATCGCCCTTATTTGTGGTTTCTCCGAAAATGTTATCCAAGGGTAAAATATCACCCGTGAATCTAGACATTATATTAGATTTACGAAACAAATAGTAAGTGATTTCATGGCGGGTAAACATATCACCCCCAATAGTTTTACTTTATGGAAAAGTCCTCTTCTATAGTGAATTTAATGATTTGTTTAAATAGTTTACTTAACTGCAAGATTTCACATATGCATTTTATAACCTTATTAAACAAATCGATCTTGCTTCATTAATGTGGACAGTAGTCTGTAAGAAAAATCTCCCCCTGCAAGGTGGATATAGTTTTATGTTATCCGTGCCTCTTAAAACATACTTTAGAAACATTATTTCTAAATTTAATAAATCACGTGGCTGTATGACACACATAAATATGTTTTTTACAAGAACATAGTTTATTGTAGTACATGAACAAATGAATATAGTACGCAAGTTAATGAAAGCATTAAGGTATTTGGTGACGTAAATGTTCACTTAAATTATGTGTTAACTTTTCAATATAAATTTAATAACCCTCTTGTAAGTAGGCCTATTCATAAACCAATTTGTAGTATAGTGAAAATCTTGAATTTATATTAATGTTCAACTGAGTGTGTCAAACTATATATTTAAAGGGTAATATTAGATTCAGCTACATTTGTGTTATATAAGTTGGTAATAATATATGCCCGCCTCAAAGTTGGAGATAATATGTGTATCCTCCACCTATATCCCCCACCGCTCCCCCCTCCCTCCCTAAGTTGGAAATAAAGTTGTCCTCTAAAATTGAAGTTCAAATCCCAGCCGGGTGTAACAAGGGTATTTTTCCCTAAAATGGTTCCCCACTCTCAATATATGCAAATGTAGGTACATTCAATCTAAAATATCACATTCCTCATTCCTGGTTCATTAGGGTAAATTGATGTATGTGTACATCTCAAACGGGTAGTAAGTCACATTGAAAAAAAAATACTATTGTGTTGACTATCAAGAGTATCGGCGAAGCTTTATTAGTGTCGGGCAAGGTAGTTTGTAAAAAAAACTATTTTTAAGGAGTTTTTAGGGGATTGACTCCAAGCCATTGGAAAATATTTGAAAATGGAATGCCACTAAAAGCTATTTGAGGTGACCCTTAAGCATTTAGAAATAATAATAGATTGTTATAGAATCTTTCTGAAGTTTGATGCAAACCATCTCTCAGCTTCAAACTCAAGTATATCATAGGGAAGTTAAACAAACTGGAGGAAGGCACATTTCGATGGGGGGAGGGGGGCAGAAAATGTGGAAATACCCCACCCTATCAACCCTTCCCTCTTTCCCAGTTCACCCTCAATGAGTGACACTCGATATAAAACTAGCGACAGACACACCGTAGAATGTAGATTATTTCCTCAGAGTCTGACAAACTAACTTAAATCTAGAACAAATACAACATCCAGCCCCCTGACAGTTAATTCATCATTGTGAAAGGGGAAAAGCACAGTCAACCAATGATACGTTTTTCGGACATTCCGGGAATCGAACCCGGGACCTTTATCTCAGTATGCAAACACTCTACCAACTGAGATAAAGTGTCGGACTGTGTATGGAAATCAACATTTAGTACGGTTTATGTGTTGTTAGCAAAATAATTATATATTACGTGATAAAAAAAATTACACCTCTGTACACAAATAAAAAACTGGTACGTTGGTATTAACGCTGTAAGCTACCTGGTCTCATAAGTCATTGCATTCAAAATATAACTTGTTTTTGAGTGACGTGGAAGTCGGGGTGTAGTGTAGTTCTTCTTTTATATTCATTCAAGTATTAAATTATAAAAGACTTGTGAGATTTAAATGTATTTATTGAATGCTCATAATACTAGTGTAAATATTTTTATTAGAGTTCGGCCATTCATTTTATCTGGTACAAAGGCTCCTTCGGTCTAAAATGTGAGAACCCCTGGTCTAAGTCAATATATGTTAATGTGTTGAATAACACGCTCTGGTAGCTTTGTCAGTTCGAAGTACTTTAGTATTAATTTTAACCGAAATTGGGTGGGGTGCGAGTGATTCTGAAGTCTCTATAAGCGAGGTACTCGGTGTAATAACCCATATCTTGTGTTAAGATACTTAAAAACTACAACGAACTTAATTACCAGAATGGTGGCTACTAGTTATATACATTTTCTTGTATACAATGTATGGAAGCTACTAAGGTTGTGCTTTTTTCAAATGAGAATAAAAGTGGCACTTTTAATATGTGTGTGTTTTGAATAAAAAGTCTTAAACAAAGTCTTAAAAAGGAGCCTATGTATACGACTCATCTTCTGTGTCTAATGTTTTAGTTATAAAGTAAATAATTTATGTTTGTATTGAAATTATTAGGGGTCATGGGGAAGATGCCCCATTTACTCCACCCCATTGAGTGCGCCACTGGTTCTAAGTAAACGCTTAGTGAGAGGTCATTTTATCATATATATAATTAATTTATAAAATATGATAGTTATTTCAATGGTTTTTATGAACTTATAATACCCCTTTTTCTCGTCAAGTGAAAAAATCAAAAGTATATCCATTAGCTTTTATTTAATTAAAGGGTACTAAACTTTTAGTTCAAAACCCTTTAAAAAAAGGTTTAGTATATATATATATATATATATACTAAACCTAAAGTATTCATTATTAACATTATAACATTATATATATATAATGTTAATAATGAATACTTTTTGAGCCAGTGTGTTAAAGGAGTCTCTCATTTTATATTATTAAGTCAATATAGTAAGTATAGTATTTATCTTAAAAATGTTAATTCAAGTTTAAATGTAATTATAATTATACAAAAATGTACATTTGCTATATTTGAATATGATGTATTTTCACTGTCTAAAATATGTTTTTCAAGTAAATAGAGTAAGCTCTAGTAGTGTTGTTTTTTCATTGTATCTTCACGCCAGTCAATGCTTTCCGCATTTAATAGCAATTAAGAAGGTAGGTATGAGGAAGATAGAATTATGAGAAGTACCCTCGTTTGCGTGGAAAAACGGGAAACCATTTAGGAAAAATTAACATAAGTACACCGTGTAATTGAGCAGGCGTGGTATGCACATTTTTGTCCTCGATTCATTATTTTATAGTAAAAATCTTTCTTTCAAAAATGAAGATGAAATACATATTTAAAAAAATTATATATCACTAAACTTTACACAAAAATATACAAATCAATACATTATTTAATCTATATAAAGCAAAGGATGAAGCAAGACAGAGGTGCCCACCTACAACTCGTGAAACTCAAAACAAATTATGTTAGTGGATTTGAAAAAGAACTAAAGAAAAGTTACCGGGTTTCAATGAATTTTTTTTATGGTTTACTTCAAGGTCGTTTGCTATTATTAGGAATGGAGGGAGGAAAGGACTGCTGAATAATCCCACCCTTCAAAGTCTCTTGTAGAGTGCGAAGGAGAAGAGAGAAAGAGAAGATTTAGCCTGTTTGCCACGTAACTCAAGTTAGCCCGCCACATTGTTGAAAAAAACCTTTTTTTGTCTAATCGTTTGTTCTCTATTTGTGCTCATATGTGCCCGAACATGAACATTTGTGCTGTAAAACTAGCCAATTTAGAAAATATTTAATGTAGTGGGCCAACTTGAGCTCAAGCTAGCCCACCACATATTGAAAAACACAACATAACAAAATGTATTTAAGTCAATCCATTGTGCTCCATTTGTGCTCATATGTGCCCGAAAATGAACATTTGTGCTTTAAAATTAGAAAATCTAAAGAACATTTAATGTGGCGGGCTAACTTGAGTCTTCTCTATACCATAACCTGCAGAAAAATTGAGTTCAAGCTGGCCCGCCACATTTTTAAATATCAATATAACACAATTCTGTTTTCACCATTCATTTGTTTTTCGTTTGTGCTCCTATGTGCCCAAAAATTAGTATTTGTGCTCTAAAATTAGAAAATCTAGAAAACAGTTTATGTGGTGGGCTAGCTTGAGCTCTAGTTGGATCGCCTTCATTAAATGTTATCTAAAAGGCCTAGTTTCACAGCACTATAGTTCATGTTCGGGCACATATGAGCACAAACGAAATAAAAATGAATGGTGAAAACCGAATTTTGTTACATTGATATCTCAAATTGTGGCGAGTCAACTTGTACTCTATTTTTCTATAGGTTATGATATAGGAAAGGCTCAACTTGGCCCGCCACATTAAATGTTATATAGCATTCCTAATTTTAGAGCACAAATGTTTATTTTCGGGCACATATGAGCACAAACAAAGAACAAAATAATGGTGAAAACAGAATGTCGTTATGTTTTGTTTTCAATATGTGTTGGGCTATCTTGAGCTCTAGCTGGATCACCTTCAATAAATGTTATATAATAGGCCTAGGTTCACAGCACTAACGTTCATGTTCATGCACATATGAGCACAAACGAAATAAAAACGAGTGGTGAAAACAGAATTTTGTTACATTGTTATTTAAAAATGTGGTGGGCCAACTCGAACTCGATTTTTCTACTTGTTATGGTATAGGGAAGACTCAAGTTAGCCCGCCACATTAATTCTTCTCTAGATTTTCTAATTTTATAGGACAAATGTTCATTTCCGGGCACATATGAGTACAAACGAAGCCCAAACTAATGGCGAAAAAAGAATTTTTTTAAATTTTGTTTTTAATATGTGGCGGGCTAGCTTTAGCTATAGTTGGATCGCCTTCATTAAATGTTATCTAAAAGGCCTAGATTCACAGCCCAAACGTTAATGTTTGGGCACATATGAGCACAAACTAAGAACAAACGAATTGTGAATACAGAATTTGGTTAAATTGATATTTAAAAAATTGGCTGGCCAGCTTGAACTATATTTTTCTACAGTTTATGATATAGGGAAGGTTCAAGTTAGCCCGCCACATTAAATGTTCTCTAGATTTTCTAATTTTAAAGCACAAATGTTCATTTTAGGGCACATATGAGCACAAACGGCACGCAATGGATTGACTTAAATAAATTTTGTTATGTTGTGTTTTTCAATATGTGGCGGGCTAGCTTGAGCTAAAGTTGGCCCGCCACATTAAATATTTTCTAAATTAGCCAGTTTAACAGCACAAATGTTCATGTTCGGGCACATATGAGCATAAATAAAGCACAAACGATTAGACAAAAAAAGATTTTTTCGGCAATGTGGCGGGCTAACTTGAGTCACGTCTGTTTGCCTCTAGGCTATAAGAGTGTCACTTTTTGGAATGGGAGAACACAAGGGATCCTAGTGGTGAGATATTTTTACCAACCAAAGCTCGTCAGATTTATCCCTCTGGCCTCTGTTGCAGCCATTGGCTTTTCGTAGGTCCACTTGCTTACATCGTACATTTTTCTTGCCCTAGGAAGTTATCATCCTGTAAAGGCTTCCACATTTTGTATTTTTACGTTTTATGAAGACTTAAAAAAAGACCAACGGCAATTCCATAAAATCTTTTGAATTTTTTTCACAACGGGTTTTATTGCTCTACTCTAGTATACATATATTAGAGTATTAGTTATATATATAATAGAGTATTAGTTGAAATAATTCCTGAGAATGCTTTGCTAATTACTAGGAGGGAAATTAGTATATAGTTTTTTAAACAAGGGACCTATTGTGTTAACATAGCCCATGTTGTTAATAATATCACCGTAATAAAAATAGTTACACTGTCTGAAAAAAAAAATAACTGTACTAATTTTATATAATAATAGTTATAATAATTCTAACAATAATAATAGAGTTAAAGATCTAGTCAAAACCATAATTTAAGTTTATATATATATGACCATTGTAATATTTACTGGCAAAATTTATTTAATGCGTCACTATTATTTATATATTAATTATTAATACAATAGATAAAAAAAACATTTTCATATATATCTCAGTAGCGCTAGACGAAAATCGGTTGTCACTTCAGACAAATTTAAAGTGGGTGGGTTGAATATTGGTTTCTATTTTCATTTTGCCTTTCGCAATAAGTTGTCAAAATTGCCCATAATTTGAATGTACGCATATAATTTTACCGCGCGTAAACGATGTTGAGAATGGGATTTTCTTATTTTTTTTCGTTAACTTTATGACCGTGAGATATATTAACATGGAAATAATATTGGAAATATATATATATATATATATATAATATATATAATATATATATATATATATATATATATATATATATATATATAATAAAAGGTGATATAGTGTTTTGTGAACTACTGATCTAGTTGTATGTAGGATATTGTCAATGTTTTTAGAAATATTGTAACTACCTTGCATCAGTTGTGCTATCTATATTCTGATGAAACAACTAACAGTACCTTCTACTTTCCGAAGATAACCGAAGGTTTTAAATTTACATTTTAGGCCAAATGACTTTAGGCCAACTGCCTTTTAGGCCAACTGCCTCTAGGCCAAATGTCTTTTAGGCCAAATGCCTATAGGCCAAACGCCTTTAGGCCAAACGCCTTTTAGGCCAAATGACTTTTAGGCCAAATTACTTTTGGTTTTATTTTTAGGCCAAATGCCTTTAGGCCAAATGCCTTTTAGGTCAATTGCCGCGTCCCCAAATGATATACATTAGCCAACACGAGCCAAAATTGTGTTATACTTACGTTAAACATTTTTTGACTCCCGGATTTTAATTTTATTATTTTATTTTTAAGGAATTAAAGTCCTCACTAATATAATTGAACAAAAATAAATAAATATTGATATTAGATCTACAAGGGTCAATAGTAGTTAATAGTCAATAGAAAGTAAAATCATGCACAGTCGTATTCAATGAATTTACATTTGCGTGAAAAACTTTTAATGTCTTGCTGTACAGTAAATTTCAGCAGCTCAATTAATTTGCAATATTCATGAATATCAGTCCGACAATATAATACTTTTAGTTCAGTTTCAAGCTTTTATTTGACAATCATGGGATAAACTTCAGTGGTCAGTACTATCTCTTTTGTAGAATGTTCATTCTTAAATCTAGTGAAGCAATTCTTGTTGAACAATTTAGCAGCTACTAAGTGTTTAGTGGAAGAATATTCATCCATGATATCAGCACATATATAGTCACACACTTCCTTAGTTACAGTCACATAACTTATTTCTTGGGGATGCAAGGCCATGGTTAAAGTTTTCTGTTAAATAAAAGAACTGAAAAAAAATGAAGCAAATAGAATAGCTCGAAGCAGAATAATAATCTAACTCTACACTCTTCTAAACTTTATTACATTAAAGAATATGTTACTCGGTTTTTAAACACAACACACGCTGAGTAAAAAAAAAAACTTCCTTCCACCATCACGCCAGAGCTGGCATTGCGAGAGAAACAGTGCTCTCTCTACCTGGCAATCCCGCCTTCCTCCCCACCCCCTCCTATGTGCGCATGCGCACAATAGTCAAAACACCACGTCGCTGGCACTGTGAAGCGCACAGTTCCATACAAAGATTTTCGTATCTTTTTCATAAACTGGGGATGGCTACTGAAGTACTGACATTAAGCTTAAGGAATATATATTTTACTACATAAATAAAGAAAGAATAAAAGAAAAAAGGACTCATTATGTTAAATGTTATTGATAATATCAAGTGGAAATAGGGGGTGCTGTAGTTCCACAGTGCCTATACACGAGCTTCCACTGGGGCTGAACCTGATTTATAGAGGAGGAAGGCTACTTCTGTAAAGGGTTAAGAGGAGTGTGGAAACAACACTACCCCACTAGGCGATCCATCGGGGTCCCAATGACCTTGACCAAATATTTCCTTCTTCCTCTTGTAACATATCCATTCTATTTTTTCTCACTTGTTTTTCTTATGCCATCGAGGGAAAAATCTCAATTCAACTTGAAAAAATTCGATATTTAGAAACAGTTTTTCAATTTAATATCACGGGGATTCACAAAAACTTCGATGCATAGAGAATTTTGATACACGGAAGTTCGATACATGGTGGTTACACTGTAATATAATACTATAATTTTTTTTGTATTGTACTAAAAATTGGTAACTAATAGACATTTTAGATTTGAGTCTATCTTTTGATGTAGTCGTGACACAAAACAATTAATGACATTTTTTGGAATCAACACATCATTTTTTTTTTTTTATAATCAGCCACTCATGTCCTGGAGGTATCAATTTATTTATTTTTGGTAAGTATAACTTTTGTTTTAAAATATTGAAAATGTTTGTGCGTTTAATTTAAGAGTTGTTAGTGACTTTTTTTTAATGGCATATAGATGAAGAGGGTGGTTTATATACTGCACTCTCAGTGGCGTAGCAAGAGGGTGAGACAGCCTCAGTTACAAATGCCTGTACCAGTGGGCAAGAGGACTTTGTTTGGTTGGGATTTTAATTTCCACCGGGTCTATTAAGGTTTATTTTAATGGTTTCCCACTCTCTCTTCACGAAAATGCAGGTACCTTCTCTCTACATTCTTGACTCCACATGTCTTCTTCCTTATCACATTAATGTAAATGCGGATAACCCTCACGGGTATAGGGAGTGTAGGACACATGGAGTGAGTGATAAACCACACGTGGTAAACGATCCACAGTGCATCTGGGTGAGATTAGAACCTGGACCTCCCAATGCGTGACTACCGGTGAGGGTGACATTCATAAGTATACCCCATACTTGAATAACGGCTTAACTCATATCTACATTGTAATCTTTATTTAAACAAGAATTTTACATACTATGAAGAAAGTAAGGATCTTTATAGGAATCTTTGATGTTTTTTTATTCTTGTAGCATAAAATCTTTATAGCCGTTAAAAGATATAACACGCATTTTTAATGTAGGCATATTATGAAAGTTATATTGTTAAAAGCGGAGACGTTAAACTGAGAGAGGTTTGATAACAGTAAGGAAATGTCAACAAAAGAAGTGTTATCGCTATACAAAACGATGCGAGAAAGTTGTTGGCTTGGTAGTGGCATAAAGATAACGTGGATTGAGATTGATGACAGACGCTGCAAGACTGGAGATGTCTGTTTGTGGGGAAGTTTGCATTTGGAGACAAGATAATATGGTAGTTTGATGATGTTGTGACATTAGTGATGAGACTTACAAATACTCTAGATAGTAGTTTGAAGATGTCGTGACATTTGTCAAAAGACTTTTATATGTTATAGATGAAGATGATATGGTAGTTTTAATATGTAGTGACATTTATCATGATGCTTTTATGTGTTATAGGTAAAGATTATATGGTAGTTGCCGTTAGAAAAATCAATGCATTCGTCTACCCCCCCGCTCCCCCTCTTCAACCAATAGTAAAAATGTTATAAGTTATTAAATATATACATAAATATCTCCACTTCCAAGTAAGGGTCAAGCACGTTGGCATTGAGCTAACTTCACCCGTTCCAGATATTTGTAAAAATAATAATTATTTGTCTTAAAATTATACTCGACTAATGTTTATGTTTATCAGAAAGTAAGAGCTGTATGTGTGGGTGTCTAGAAAAATAAAAAGCACTTTCAGATAAGCTGCGAAGATAAAAATTGGCGGAAAGGTAGAAGGATTTCCTCAAAAAACCAGAAAAATCTAAAAATGGGAAATTAAAAATGGGGCTCTAGGTAAATTAAAATTTGACAAACAGGTAGATAGATAAATTTGGATTTGGGGATCTGGATTTAAGTATGAAATTTCTTAGGATGAGTTGGAGAAAAGGGGATGAGGCGGAAAGGGGGGGTTAAAAACTTAAAAAAAACTCATAGTAATAGCTACTTATCAATGTGTTAGAAAATTAAAAATTTGAAAGGCAGCTAATGGGACCGCTCCAAATAACAGTACAAATTCTGAAAATTTTAAAATTTTAAGTTGAACCCTGGTAAATAATAGAGGGGCGTATACAGTGGAAAAAATCCGTTTAGGCATGATATAAAATTTAAATTTGGAAATCAAATACAAGGACCACTCAAGATAAACAACTAAATTTTAGAATTTGACATATTTTCAAAGTGGGAGTTGATAAAATAGGGGGGTGAGGGTCTCAACATTTCTAAAACCAAAACATTCAAATACTTCTTTGTGGGGTAGAGAACTAAAATTTGTAAACCATAAAAGTAAAAAAAAAAATTAATTCAAATTCTTGGAAATGGAGGAGGGCTATATTTAGAAAAAAACTTTTGGAGATGAGATAGAAATTAATATTTGGCAAACAAAGAGACAACTCCAGATAGCCAAAATAATCTTAAAATTTTAAATTTCTCGGTAAAAGGAAGGTAAAAGGGTTAAAAATTTACAAAACTAATAGGAACAGCTACTTCTCAGGGGGCAGGGGGCGGTCAGGAAGGACAACTCCAGATAATCCAACTATCTCCTAAAACTTGACATTTATAAGTTGTAATTCAACAAAATGGGGATGGGGCTAAGGGGTTTAAGGCCCCAAAGATTATTAGAACCAGTTTTTTCACATTGTGGCAGAAAACTTAATTTTAGACTGGAGTTAAAGGGATCACTTAAAATAATCAAAGATTCTCAAAATCCTAAATGGGACCGGATAAAATAAAGGTAAAAGGGTGTAAGGGTGTATAAGAAACATTTTCAATTGTGGTAGAAATTCATAATTGGCAAGCAGATAGAAGGATACTTCCATCTAACCAAACACAAATAAAGGGAATTGGGGTAGAGGTGGTTTTCAAAATTTCAAAAACATAATATAAAAAAATACGTCTCTGTGTGGTAGATAACTGAAACTTAGCAAGTAGGTGGAGGGTCTTACAAAAAACCTATATGTCTGAACATTTTACATGTCAAAATGTAACTCCGGAAGAAGTGTAAAAAACCTGATAGTGAATATAGAAAATTAAATTCGCCAGGAATATAGAAGGAGCACTCCTAAATAACAAAATTAGTGTTGACACTTTATGTCTATAAGTGGGGGCTGGTGAAATGGGATGTTTTCAAAGTTCCAAAACAAGAATAAACTACTTATCAGTGTGGTGAAGTATATACATTATTTGTCAGGTAAGAACGACCCCAAACCGTAATGAAGGTATGAACATTCTTAGGTGTGAAAATAAAAGACCAGAAAGCAAGAAGGCACTCCCCTCAAAAATGTCTAAAACTTAAAAGAAGCCTATTACCTTAACAATATAATTTCAACTTATCTTAATTATCGGTAGAGCTAACTCTGCTATATCGTACTAATTTCAGCCAACTGTCAATTCAAATCCCGGCAGTGTGCACTGAGGGTGGTATCCTTTGGGCGTGGTTTTCTATCCTTTCTTCAGGTAAATGCTGGCACGTTTCCTCTAAATTTAACTCATAGCTCCTCTCACATAATGGTCACTCTTTAATAGTAAAAACTATTATTAGCTAGCCCTTACTATATTTAACTAATCTTACCTGACATATTCCAATCATTAAATTCTGTTAAAGACTAGTCGTGTCGTGTGAAAATATTGACCCATAGAATTACCAATTTTATACGATAGTTTACTGAAAAGTATCATAGATAGTTTGCCCATACCAAAATATTGCTTAGAGAAAGTGTAAATAAAATGCTAACCAGCAAA
>JBCFYV010000012.1:19537679-19588218 GCA_039000515.1 Timema cristinae | reverse complement strand
TTTGAAAGATAGATTCAAGGGATTTGTGGTCAGTCTGAATTTGAACGGTTCTGCCATATATGTAGTGGTGAAACTTTGATGCTCCAAATACTATACTAAGTAGTACCTTTTCTATTTGTGCATACTACTACTCAATTTTTGTAAGGTCTCGTGATGCAAATCCTGCTGGGCGGCCGCTTTAAATAATACATGCATCTTTATATGCATCAACTTGAACAGTAAGGGGTATTTTGATATAAAATATAGCAAGTATAGGAGATTAAGTCACTAAATACTTAAGTTTGCTGAATGCTTGGGCATGTTCTGGAAGCCAAGACCAGTCTGTATCATTCCTTGTAAGGCAACGCAATGATGTTGAAATTTGAGACAAATTGGGTGCCCAAGAACCTAAATAACTATGATCTACTTGTTGGGGTCAGCATTTCCACAACTACCTCGATGTGATTGCTGTCAGGAGAACAACCTGTTTCAATTTGACTTGTCCCAAATATCGTACCTATGGGACTCTGAATTGAATCTTATCGACATTTAACTTAATACCATTTGTTCTTGCTCTTCCAAGAACCTTAGTTAGTAAGGCGTCATGGTCAGCTATAGTTGGACCAGTGACAATAATGTTGTCAAAACAGATCTCACATCCCTTAATGTCCCCAAAAATGTGCGAATTCTTCTTTAGAAATACCTCTGGAGACGAAATAATACCAAATGGCAACCTATGAAAACGATACCGTCCAAATGGGGAATTGAAGAAAGTTATGTAAGAGCTTTGTTCATCCAACCCCACCTGCTAAAAGCCTTCCTTCATGTCAATAACTGAAAAGATAGATTTACCCGCTAAGTTGGCAGTTAGGTCACTAGGGGTTGGAATTATGTAATATTCTATTTTAGGGCTTTTGAAGTGCTCAGAATAATCCTTACACGTCAGATTCACTTTATCTTTAAGGAGCTTTCTCTTCTACTTATTTTTTAATCAAGTGACCCATAGGTTTGAAGTAAGTGTACGTTTGTGCTGCATTCTCACTGTTGGCACATGGATGCTCGCTATGGATCAGTTACCCTGCAGCTGTTCATATTGCTGTAAGATGCTGGCATGAGAGGTTAGTTGTGAATCGTGTTTCATGTAAAGGGACGATGTTGTCTCAGTCATCTGATGACAATGATAATGATTCATTTTTGACAAAAATATAGTTTGTGACAAGGATAAAGAGGAGAAGGTATACACCCTTTGAATCAAGAACGCCATCACCAAAGTTACTTTCACTAGTTCTATAAAGAGCTCAAGAACTATCCAGAGAGACTTTTCCAGCACTTAAGGAAGTCACAACCGATCTTTATGTATATTTTTATTTTTATTGAACCAGAAATTGTGTGAAGGAACTAAATATAGCTCAGGTTTCAAGATGCCCGGCGATGGTCGAGGCTCGGAAAACAAACAAATTGTATCATCGCTATAGTGAGAATAGCAGCGGGTAGCGAAGCGAGCAGCGCTGATGCAGGATAAATGCATCAATTATAGATTACTAGTTTTGTTTCAAAAGGGGACCACCACTCAAGGGGTAGGTCCTATGTCACTCCTCATAGCAGGTATTTTTTACCTGTTGACAGATTTTAAACTCTATCACTAAGGCAGTTTTTTTAGTAGGAGGTTAAGGAAGAGGCGGGCGGTGAAGGGAGTAGTCCGTAGCCATTCACATTTCTCCAACCTAAAAACCTTTTTTTCTTTAGTTTATTGTGTGACAATACAATACACTTTTCAGATGTGAAAATGTGTTACTCTTGTCGATTACCGAACCAAGTGTCCAAGAACTATCCAGTAGCCAATTGAATCTGGACTAAAATATAATAAAGGGGCAAAATCCGCAAAAATATAGCTGCCAAAATGTACAGCACTGTTGGCGTATAACCCGAACGGGTAGTAAGATGTGGTGCTAAAAATATTACAGTGCTGTATCCAGAATAAGTAGAGGGAGGTTTGGTGAATTGTAGTTAACATATTTTTATTTTCCTCCGCATCTCACTACCCGTCTGGCTTACTTGCATTGTAATTATAGGTTGGATTGCCAGGAAATGGCAAATCGGAGTTTGAATCCCAGTCAGGTGGGCTGAGGGTGTTGTTTTTTACAAGTGGCTTTCCATTCCCCCTCTATTCAAATGAGGGTGCACTTTCTCTCAAGTATAGCTTCCTCATACTTAAAACAATATAATGTGAATATGAGAATATGTAAACATTATCGGTGGTCTCATTGCTTACTGCATCACTCTCGTGTTATACTGGATTGCCATTGATGGGGATATTGGAGTTCGAATCCCGGTTGGGTGTATCGAAGTAGGCAAGGCAGTTTTTCCTAAATGGTTACCCACTCTTCCTCCACTTAAATACAGGTACATTTCCTCTTAAAGTCTACTATCCTTATTACTATTCTATTAGAATAATTAATGAATGCATGCGTACAACATGAACGGCTACTAATACGCGATGAGATAAACATATAGACCAAATAAAAAATAATATATTTAAATATATTTTAAAACTCTATAATAGTTTTATTGGGCTTATCAACAAATCCACTAGAAAAAACTTTTGAAAATCACATAAATGAAATAGAATGATTCACTAGCTAGCAAATAGTTACTATTACAACAATTATGCTCAATATAGTTAATATACACAAAATAAATGTTATCAAATTTAATTCTTATTTTAAAATGGTAATAGTTATATTTTTTAATATTCTTAAACGTGAATTCTCTAGACCTACCACGCTTCAATAAACACGTAACACTGCTAATCTCGTTAACGAGTCCTCAATAATGTTTTATCATTTCTTAAACCTGTTTTAGCATCCTAAGGTGAGGTGAGGTAGTATTAACAGTATAAAGACAACCAAAACATCACATTCACAGCTTATGTTTCTCACCGCGTCTTACTATACATTCGGGTTATACGCCTATGTACTAATTACATTATAGGGTTAGGGATAAGATAGGTGTAATTCAGAGGAAGTGCATCCACATTTGAATGGGAAACAATTTAGAAAACCACCCTCAGTGCACCCGACCTAGATATGGTGGTTTCTAGAATCAGTGTCTTTCTGAATCTTTACATAAAAACAGTTAATGTCAAGATGTGTATAAATTGTGCTATTTGTTGGGCGCCACTCCTAGGATCTAGGAGAAAAAATAATAATCAAAAAGAAAAACATTTACCTCGGCTAATTCAGACAGTGGCACGATGACTCTCAATACTCGAGACCACTGGGGAATACTTAAAATAAAACCTGAACAATTTAAATAAAAATGGATTTTTGAAACAATGTAATTTAGACTAGAATAAAAATAAATGTATAAAATAACAATTATTGGAACTTTTGTGGGTTTATTATTGCTTCTTTCTTTACCACATCCCAATCCTACCTATGGAATTCCGGATAGATATAATTCTAATTTGACAAAATAGAATAGTATTGTTAAGACAAAAGGAAGAAGAAAAAAATCAATACAATTATTATTTAGACATAAAATAAACTGTTAATTAATTCTCTGAATTAGATAGTCTTTCTGAAAGTTCTTACATGAATTCTGATATTTGATCAAAGAAAAAAATAATCATATGACTTTAGAGTTGAAGAGTTAGCTTGACCTCACCCATGAATTAGTCCATGCTGAAACAACACCAACTTCAGAAATTTGTTTCACTTCATTAATGTTAGCTCGTCCATAATTCTTAAAAAAAAAAAAACAGCCTAGCTCTCGCAAATACACTTAGCTTTCCATTTGCTACTCGCACTTTACTTTACCACAATTACGTCACTTTAAAAATAAATTAAATTAATAGCTCCACAGATTCAGCTCCATGTTAAACCAACACCGAGGAAGAAGACCCAGTCTCCTACAGAAAGTCTTCCAAAATCAAATTTAAAAATGTTCTATTCTTTACTTCCAAGTCCAAAGAGAAAACTTATATATTAAACCAAAGATAAAATGTTGGTTATAGACTAGGGATAAACATCCATTACAATGCAGGTTTAATATAAAGATTAAACTGTATGATAATGAATATGAACAATGTTTTGCTTAAAGAATTAAAATTTATTTCCATCTGTCAGAATTGAAAAGTGCGCTATTTTGGAGTTATTTACATGTTGCCTTGTTTCCTCTTCTACAATCACGAGACCCACCACTCACTTGTTTGACAGATCTGCGCATGCGTTGAAATCAATCATGGCCGACATTCAAAATAAATAAGACAAGAGTCAAACAAACTTCTTATAAGGATAATTAATATATTCAATAAAGGTAAGTGTTCGTCCTTAAGTCAAAATTACTTATTTAAATTATTAAAAACAATGTTATACGTGGTTCCTTCTGTCTTTTTTTTACTTTATTAAATGGATGCAAATAGTATTATGGCCCGTCTACAACCAAACGCACCCGCTTGTCGGACTCGCAACTACGCAATAACGTAATTTTGTCTGTCTACAATAGCTTACGCAAACACAATCGTATGTCGGAACTGTCGGACCAGCGTGTCGGGAGGAGATGAACATTGTCCATCTCTTGCGTTTATGTAGTTGCGTTGGCTTGCGTTTAGCCAATCAAAAAACAAATATGGATGGACTACTAAAATCAAATAATTTGAAGTTAATTGGTCTATGACAAAAACGATTGGAAATGTATAGTAATGAATACAGGATTTCCAATTAAAATCATGTGTATTTATCCAGTTAAATATTTTTTAAATATTTATTTCTTATTTGAAAACATTAATATGAATTTGACTTTTATAGTCATCATTGATGTTTGTTCCTATTGGTTGAAATTACGTTTTACGACTTTTCATTGTAGACAGTCTATTTTGTATTTAATAAAAGCGTAATTACGAGTGCATTTGCGATTGCGTATTTGCGAGTCCGACAAGCGGGTATGTTGATTGTAGACTGGCCTTTATCGTCAGCCCGGCAATACAGCTGCCAAACTTTGAAGTGTTTAATTTCAAACGAAATTAAATTGGAAACTATTCACTTAAAATATAGGGAAATACATGCTAGGGTGGCAAATAACGTCACAGTGCCCCCTTTTGTTGTACGAATTAATTTTAAGCCTACAAACTACTTCGTGGAACAAAATAAACGTTTTTTTGCCACAAAGTAGGCCTAAAATCTATAATATCACCATCTAACTTATTCTCCTTTAAATTAGTCTTATAAGAGTGCCTTTACTTGTTTTGGTTCAAGGCGATAAGTAAGGATGGCATAGTTCTTTCTCTTGTCTATCCGAAAATAGCTTCTTTAGTAGAATTAAGTTTAAATTTCATGTTCACGTAATAAGTCTATAGCGACATAAACGGTTATTCAACCTACTATAACCTCTTGTCTGCTGTAAAGGATCGCTCCATATCACAAGTAAAATGGCACAACCGCCACGCCTTATATTTATACATGACCAATATTATTTATATTTAAACTTCACTTGAATAACTAACTAAATCTCTTTCTTTGTCTTGTAGCATAAACCGAAGCACTTGTAGTGGAGTTGAATATTCAGATCGACTTCACTGAACTCGTTAAATTCCGCTGAAAACACTTCCTTGGCTGAGGGTTAGGTGAGTTAAAGTCTAAGTTTCCTCTTGCGAAAATGTCGAAATTGATTGTGTATTTTCACTTGAGGTCCTTCCCCCGGAAATACATGTATTATTTATCACTTGAGTGGCTTCACATGAAAAATAAATCATATTTATATTGCACACAAAAGTAGGCTTAGTTTAAACACTTCAAAATTGTTGTTTTGTTTTGTTCTTTACACAAAATCAAGAAATAAATTAAACATTTCAAATTATCACCTGTATGGTCATTTACTTTGACACCTTCTTCAACTGATGAAGGTATATCATCACACAATCTTCATTCTTAGTACAAAATTATATCAAAAAGCAAATTCACTATGTGCAACTTTAGTGGTATGAAAACATAAACTTTCATAGGCCAAGTGTTAATAGTCAAATTTTCATAATTATTTTTCTGAATTGGATATATGTATATATATGCAAATTAAAAGGTTCCTGCTGTTCAAAATATCAACAATTAATGTTTAAACTCTTGAAAAAAGAAAATCTCATCTAACCCATTGTAGGCCTTCGTCACCCTTCAACATGTATTAAATGTGTTTACACATAAATCATTCAAACACTAAACATTTTGATTTGAGACCTATATGTACAACAACTATAGATTCTTACTAAACTAATTAACACATTTTAAACATAAAGAGGTAATTATTTCATAAAAAATAATGGAAAAAGTAAATTCACTTATGGTACTTTTGTGACCTAGAATACAGTAATTCTGATAGGCCAAACACTTATGTCTAGAATTTAACAATTCTCTCAATGAACTCTTATAAATACAACTTTTCTTGCATCTATTGACATACACAGAATTAACATATATTTATGCTTAGTATTTTAAAATCTGAAAAAGCAAATCATAATTCAGCCCTTTTAGGCTATCGTGTCACTTGAATGTTACCTAGTGGACCTGACATTTATACTAACTTGTTTAGAACATAAGATATACACTCAATGGGACAGCCCCCTACTCTGTTAGTTCATCACAACTTATATTAATAAATAATAATAGGCTTATTTATGGAAATCTGTGGGCTTTTTTCATCGAAACACTCATTTTACAATTAATTCTCTATATCTTTTTCCTTTTAAAACAAATTAAGTTTACTAAACATATACACACCTATTAGACCAAAATACCATTATTAATTAAACAAACCTATCCTAAAAATAAATATTTACAATCCTTCTTCTATTCTTACAGAACTGTCGAAGTGTCCCCCTACGACTACTTGGCATGATGTTATGAGGTTGGCGAGGTTTACACTTCTGGGTCATTTATGAGCTTTGATTCGTTGGATTACACAGTGTGAAGGTAATTATACCTTTCTTGAGGACTTTATTTATTCCTTTTAAATTATTAGTTTATCAAGTGATTCCTTACCTGTTCACTTGTTTTGAACCCTGTCTGTCTTAGAAACTTAATAATTGAACTCCATGGTGAAAATTAGTTTCACTACACCGTTTTTAATGACTTCTTGATGACTCCTTATACTTCACTGATAATTTGACGACTTTAATAAAAATTGCTTTTCGACGATATAACATTTAAAAACTTTCTTATTTTCTCCTTAAAATATATATATATATTTTTTTTTCCCGACGTACACACCTTAGGAACTGTTTGTGATGGACTTGTCTCATTCACTGGGCCCTGGAATAATAATTGTATAAATCCTCAGTCAGAACTGTCTTATCAACGACCCGTGATGCAGATATGACCTCCCAAAATTGACACTCTTATCATTCAAAATAATACTTCTCGTAGATTATCTCGTACCTTATAAACTTGTCATCTCATTTATGTTGCTGCCTCGCTGGGGCGGTTATTATCGTCCACGGGTGTCCTTCTTAAACATTACAGACATTGATAAAAATAAAAATGATAATAAAATCAAAATTGGATTTCTTAATAGATCCAATAAATACATTTATAAATGAAAATAATAGATTTCTGATTCTTAAAAATATATATATTTTCTTTTTTTAACTTTCCCAAACTTGACTCTTCACTTTCATCCTGTATGAATACGATCCTCAGAGCTCTGCTTACCGATCTCTATAAATCCATAGCTTGTATCTTCTAACCTTATTCTGTTTAGTGGACTATCCCTTGTTGTTTCCGGTTTCTTTCTATATCCAGTGTTTCAGAGATTTACACCGCCCTCGACCTTCAACTTTTCTATAACATTCCTTAAATCCAACGGTCAGACCACGTGATTCAAGGGACTAACATGATTCCCAAAACTTTCAACTATTCTACACGTTCCTTATAGCCAACTTTCAAACAACATGATTCAAGGGATTAACATGTCTCCCAAAACTTTCAACTATTCTACACGTTCCTTATAGCCAACTTTCAAACCACACGATTCAAGGATTAACATGCCTCCCAAAACTTTCAACTATTCTACACGTTCCTTATAGCCAACTTTCAAACCACACGATTCAAGGGATTAACATGCCTCCCAAAACTTTCAACTATTCTACACGTTCCTTATAGCCAACTTTCAAACCACATGATTCAAGGGATTAACATGTCTCCCAAAACTTTCAACTATTCTACACGTTCCTTATAGCCGGCTTTCAAACCACATGATTCAAGGGATTAATATGTCTCCCAAAACTTTCAACTATTCTACACGTTCCTTATAGCCAACTTTCAAACCACACGATTCAAGGGATTAACATGCCTCCCAAAACTTTCAACTATTCTACACGTTCCTTATAGCCAACTTTCAAACCACATGATTCAAGGGATTAATATGTCAAGTACCCGTCATTTGGCCTAAAAGTCATTTGGCCTAAAAGTCATTTGGCCTAAAGTCATTTGGCCTAAAGTTTAGGCCAAATGATTTTAGGCCAAATGACTTTAGGCCAAATGACTTTTAGGCCAAATGACTTTTAGGCCAACTGACTTTTAGGCCAAATGACTTTTGTCGAACTTAATTAAATCAATTTTTGTATTCGAAATACATTTTAGGCCAAATGACTTTAGGCCAACTGACTTTTAGGCCAAATGACTTTAAATAAATGTTCGATGTCTAAGTTTTGTTCGGAACCATTCGCTATGATATATTGTGATGTTAATAGAGGGCAGCATGTGTCCTATTTAGTTAAATAGTATATACTATCGTTTCTAAATACATGAGTCTTCTTTGGTGTAACTATTTACCAAGGTCTAAAGCAGTGGTTATCAAAGTGTGCTGCACAACCTCCAAGGACGAGCGCGATAATTGATAAAGGGGGGCGCAAGATGTAAAATGTATTTATATAAAACTGTTTTAATTCGAATGATTTTTAATTTTTACTAGGCTAATTTTCTAACAAAATGTAACAATATGCATAGGTATACATAATTACAATAAACCTACAAAATGTTTGTATTCAAATCATACAACACTGGATGGGGAGTGGAGGGTAGAGGGGTCGTGGCGCAACTTCCTCACTTGGATGTAAAGAATGTCACAGAATAGAATGTTTGAGAACCACTGCTCTAAGGAATACAGGTCTCACTGCACTTTAGTTCCTGTGATCAGGTAAGAAGCTAGAGAGCGCTAGTATCTTTTCACAATAACACGCACTCCAGTTAACCAGTAGAAGAGTATGAATAACTAAGGTTTCAATTTATGGTTTTAACTTTTTAAGTACCGTAGTGATTAAAACTAAAGCACCCCAATCACCCTCTCTATATATGGTAGAAAGAGAATATACTTAATAAAGTACAACAAAAATAACTTATTTATAATAAACCTACTAACTACCATTTGTATTTGTTTACGATTGTAAAAGCACTTAAATTTGCTTTGTAATGTTTAATATTTGTAATTCTTTCGTTTATCCAGTACGGTTGAGTAATCTAACATTGGCGGTTGAGTAATCTAACATTGGCGGCATGAAAACCTCGCCCATAAATGCTTTCTTTGTTGCTATCGCCGTATTGTTGTGATACAAAAAGAGGTTATGACGACTAACAATAAGCGTCTTTCAATAGCACATAGCGGTAGAGTGGAAAACTCTTAAAACGCTTTTGTGGGCCTCCCACCCATCCGGTATTCGAAGCCCAACCTTCCCATTACTAGCAAACTCGTATATACCCCAATTTTCTTACGATGTGGCTAACTCGACTTACACCGCCCGGTCTTGGGGAGCATCGGACAGCTCTGTTCAACAATGACTTAGAAAGGCTGTTGGAGAGGGAGGAGAAGGGTGCGTGACGGGGAGGTCCACTTGCAAATTTTGAATTTTTTTCGGTGACACAGTTTTGTACCGTTTTGTGCCAAAAACAAAAAGTTTTGTACCCTACCCCCAATCCCCCATTTTGAGTAGTTAGAATATCAAAGTGATCACTCAAAGTTAATTCTGGGGTAATACTTTTGAATTTAGGAGTTTTTCTATGAAAACAATTTGCAGTAGTTTTTTTACCACAAATAAAAAGTTTTTTACCCCCATCCATTTTGGGTAATTATCACAACAACGTGGTCACTCAATTAGAATAAAAAATTAAAGTGAGAATCACTCCAAATAGCTTATAGGTGCATCCAAATTTGAAATATTTCTAGGCGAGAAACACTTTGTTATATGGCCTAGGCCTTAAAAATATTTATTTATTTAAAATCAAGGCGGCGAAGACTACTCATAGCTTCTAGTGTGATCAATTTTACAAAAAATCGTTGAAGGGTGCCACTCTAAATAGTTTATAATATAAACTAACTGATTTTAAAAATATAAGAGGAGAGTCACTGTTTAAAAAATACATAAGCTCAAATATGAATGAGAAACTATTAAATGGCTTTAAACAGAACTCTAGTATTCTAAGTAACTATGTAATTTATAATTATGACACCCCCATTCCTCATTAAAATGATTTGGATCCGCTTTTGAGGTAGTATATTAATTACATTATACTTTATAAATCTTGATTAATCTGGCGAGATATCATACTCAAACCAAATTTATGTTACAAAGCGTTACAGAATTATTACAAAAAGTTTGTATTGAAAAAAGTTCAAAATCATAAAGATGGAATTACCCTTTAATTTGGAGTGGCAATTTTGATATGCTAATTACTCAAAATGGTGGGAGTATAAAACTTTTTGTTTGTGGTAGAAAACGGTAGAAAACTAAAACAAACTGTTGACATAGACAAAACTTCAAAATTTGAAATTGGTTCTCCAAGTTAATGCACCTCGTGACGAGGTCTGCGTGACTCTTGCATAGCGCGAGCGGTTATCAGGCGTTTGTCAAACGATTCAAACTTGACGCTTGATTTAATTGGGTTAAAAACAACACTGTAGCCAGTCGGGGACAACGTTAACTAAAACGAGAGTCAGAGACTATTGACAGCGTTTTAAATAAACAATGTTGTAATAGGCAACATTACAGCAGGATGAATCAATAGGCTGGATTTTTTTGCAAGTGCTGAGACTGTTGAATATTTGAAAATATATTTTATATAAAGCAACAATTTAACATACTATAATCTTCTTTTGGATGAACCACAGTGTTGGCCGTTCGGTATAAGGCGCAATACTCTTCATACTAGATGAATTTATACATAACTTTTCAAGAAACTAGAAAGACTCGAAGCACATGTGAAGTGTTCATGTAGACCTGCCCCTGGTCTGAACCCGCGTCTCTACACGAAAATACTTACAAGCGCTACTTCCCACTAGGGTTCACTTGCTTCTAATAAGTCCTACATCTTGGTTCCAATAACAACTATTTCTACTTATAGTATTTTCAGTAAAATGTTCATCGACTACTCAAACGAGACAATAATTTTAAATAATTTTCTATATTGTCTTTGTATATGTGAGTGGGTTTTTATAACAATTTCATTCCATTTTAGTTCGTGTTTAGAGGTTACCTCATTGTTGACGAAATTCAAACGTTGTCTAGTTGTTTTTAATTTTGGATATATATTTAGTAAAAAAATTATATACATGTTTAATTTTGTATTGATCACAGTTATAATATTGATTCAATTAATCATTATAGATGCGATTCATTAATAAATACTATCTAGCTATAAAAAAATAATTAGACACATCACTAATCAAGGCTTTGGAAAAGGGATCGTAATATAATAAAAAATATTTTCAATTATTGACTTAATTTTAAAATTATTTCCTGGAAGCGCACTCCCATTTTCGGAGCACCTGCGCTACACTAATTAGAAAGCACATGTAGTAATCTTTAGCCCACATCACTAGTCACAAAGGAACAAGCCGCGCATCCTAACTAATTAAAATGCACATGCGCGTGAATTTACTCAGAAGTCCACACAAACATACTGTCTACAACTGTCTTGGGATCGAGGGATGGGGGGAATGCCCTAAAATATCGTGCTGGTCCCTATAGCATAGCTTAGTGGAATTGTAATTATTTAGCACCACGTCTTACTGACCGCTCTGGTTATTATTATAATAATAATAATAATAATAATAATAATAATAATAATAATAATAATAATAATAATAATAATATTAATAATAATAATAATAATAATACTATTATTATTAAG
Organism: Timema cristinae; assembly: GCA_039000515.1. Classification (NCBI taxonomy): domain Eukaryota; kingdom Metazoa; phylum Arthropoda; class Insecta; order Phasmatodea; family Timematidae; genus Timema; species Timema cristinae. Next base: position 19,576,069 of record JBCFYV010000012.1, on the reverse strand, counting down.
TCCAGAGTACAACGCATATATTTTTCTCTAAATGACGGATTTGGCCGCTGAGAGAGTACGGCTGTGTTAAGCACTGACTGATGGGGGGCAAATAGGGCAGTTTTACCCAGGGTCTCACTTCTCGAGGCCTCCAACCACACAAATATTTCTATTTCACGAAAACGAGTTTTCCGCATTCACAATCCACGTGCATTTAAGATTGATTTAAAGTATATTTTTAAACACAGAAAACAAAGGGGATGGTCTGGGAGGAGAGCCACCAATGACAAGAGGGAACAATCTAGGCTAACCTCACTAAACAAAAATTAGTACATGGTTTACAATAACATATATGGCACCAGTTTCTCAGATGTCTGTGTGCCCATTTCTTATTTATTTCCTGCGTCCCCTGAGTGACTGCTGGTAGCCGGGCTGCTCCTTGTAGTATTGGATCTGCGGTGGCGGGAGTTTAAGATGACCAGGTCCCCTGCAACTCCTCCTCTAGCTGCTAGGGTGGTCGGCCATCCCTGTTCCAGGGCGATGTAGAGAGTCTTGATTCTATGAAGCAACGCTTGTTGTGCTCCTTTCATAAGTTCCGAGTAGTTTGATGGAGTTTATTGATAAATACTAATATTTTGATATTTTTACATCACACGGATTTCTTGTCGGTGTTTATGTCAAATACTTGGCTTTCCGTAAAAGTGAACACCATACTTTAAAAAGTTCAAAAAATATTTTAAATTTTAAATTAACGCTTAGGCAAAAATGATGCTTAATAAGAATGAAAATAAAACTGTGGAGGAAGTTATTGAAGGAAGGTTTTATATTTTATTCATGCACACAATTACATTAGATTTACGAACATAATATTTCAACACTAAATTAAGTTAATTTGTGTGTGTGAAGGGGGCCCTCGAAATTCCATTTCCATAGACCCTTAATCCACTGGGCGGACCTGTAGACTATAAGTAAGCTATTTACAATAAGAGATTAGTAAGAGTAAAAATGTTTACTTCTTATCTCTAGCTGTGAGGCAGTGGCCTTATCTCTCAATCAACCCTGCGTTCTATGACTTGCCAATAAGTACGGACGTAGCTTTCTCTAAACTTAAAAAATACTTTCTTTTCAACTGTTTGATAGTTAGTGAATGTTTTTAAGTTAATGTTTAGTTTTGACTCTTCTACGAGGTTTCTTCTGAAGAGAAGCCAGGGCCGCTTTGGTCCCCCACCTAAGATGGCTCTGAGCTATTATAACAGCCAATTAATAATCAGCGCTTAGTATTAAAATAAAGAATACGATCTTTCTAACCTACTATCATTGGATTGCTTAGCATATAAACATTTGCCGTAATTTGTCTATTTTTTGCACCGTTCCACATAAGCTACGTAAGCTGCGTCCACTCCGCAGCAACATTGTTGGAAACAAGTGTTGATAGCACAATCTTCAACAAAAACGTGAAAATCAGTTCTAAATATTGGCGACATGTTGACGGTTTCCCGTTAGTGAGCGGTAAACATCAGATAAATGTTGGTAGCATATTGGCAGAATTGTTGAGGTGCATCTACACCGGGACAACATTTTTGGTAACATAGTAAACAGCATTTAGTTTGTTTGGAGGCTCCACCTGAGAAGTTTGTCTTCGTTCGCGCTTTGTGAATTTTGTCTTAACCACCCAATAATCTTATTTCCCCTTTAGAAAGTCTATAGTTATCACATTTTAAATCCCGCAATATATCTGGTCCGGCATACCTGTGGCGACTCTGGAGAGAAAGGCGAGCCTAAAATTGACGTCTAGCTGGCCGCACACTAAGAATTACAACATTTGCTGCATCTGCAGGCAGCACATCTTCCTCTCTCAGCATCCTGTACTCAACTATAGTCCTTACCTAACCTTTAAATTGAGTGTTCGTTTTTCAAAATCTGTTCAGTAGTTTTCTCAGAATTTCTATTACTGTAAATAGGATTATCAAATTATACGTAAGGAATTATTCATGTTTGTTTATATTTCAAAATACTCGTTGCCAAGGAGATTTACAATTCATTTCTTGTTCTTTCGAAACACATTGTTGCCAAGGGTTTTAAAAAGATGTATGCATTAAAATTTAATATATTTGAATTGATACAAATTTAAGATGCAAAAAACGACACCTAGAGTCGGTTTTTAGACGCTGCTGGACACAGCTTAGCTTAGCTCACTGATAAGACAACGTATGAATTATATGGAAAAACCTACCTGTATAAATATCCTACACATTAAAAAAAACTCCATCGAAATAAATTAAGCTTTTCCAAAGATCTTAGACAACAGAACGACATACACACAGAGTTTCTAACTACAGACCGACACTTTGTTTGATAAGTAGTATAGAATAGAATATAGACATGGCTAACTAAGGGAATTATGACATTGGTGTAGGTATGCGAAACTTGTTTAATTCGTCATTGTTAGTCAAAATTAAGGATAGCTCAATTTTTTTCTTTGCATGTATGTGAGTTAACATTGCTTTAGTGCAGTAATTCCTAAACGTTTTTGCTCGCAGACCCCTTTAGACCTTATAAAACATCCATGGCTACTCACTTACTTGCTCACATAAATATAGGTTGTCTCACCTGCTGTCAAGAAATGTAAAACTTTGAATATACAGAACCATAATTTTACCAGTTGTTCTCTATGAGTGTGAAACGTGGTCTCTTTTCTTACATGCCAAAAATTAATTTAGGGTGTTTGAAAACACGGTGCTTAGGGAGATATTTGATCCAAAAATAAATGAAGATAGTAAGGAGTGGAGGATGCTAAATAATGATGAGCTGCAAACCCTGTACTCATCACCAGACATTGATAGGGTATTAAAATCTTGCAGGTTATGGTGGGCAGGTCATGCAGTGCGAATGGGAGTATTTAGAACCGCGTTCAAGGTATTGACTGGCAAACCCTATAGAAAAAGACCACTCACTAGGAAGACCTTGACGCAGATGGAGGATAACATTTTGATAGACCTGAGAAACATAGGATGTAATGAGATAGATTGGATAGAACCAGCTCAAGATAGGAATAGGTGGCGTACTTTCGTGAGTGCAGCAATGAGCTTTCTAGTTTTTAATGCCATAGAGTAATTAAATAGAGTAAGTCTGTGTTTAAATAAAGTCTATGTTTTTAGAAATATATTAACACCATCTACCATCACTTGTGCTATCTATAATCAGATGAAAAAACTAACAGTGCTTATTTTACGGAGATACCCGAGGGTTTTAACATTATATTTTAGGCCAAATGACTTTTAGGCCAAATGACTTTAGGCCAAATGACTTTAGGCCAAATGACTTTTAGGCCAAATGACTTTTAGGCCAAATGACTTTAGGCCAAATGACTTTTAGGCCAACTGACTTTTAGGCCAACTGAATTTTAGGCCAAATGAATTTTAGGCCAAATGACTTTTAGGCCAACTGACTTTAGGCCTACTGCCGCGTCTCCAATATGTCTCCCAAAACTTTCAACTATTCTACACGTTCCTTATAGCCGGCTTTCAAACCACATGATTCAAGGGATTAATATGTCTCCCAAAACTTTCAACTATTCTACACGTTCCTTATAGCCAACTTTCAAACCACACGATTCAAGGGATTAACATGTCTCCCAAAACTTTCAACTATTCTACTCGTTCCTTATAGCCGGCTTTCAAACCACATGATTCAAGGGATTAACATGTCTCCCAAAACTTTCAACTATTCTACACTCTCATTAAAGCCAACTTTCAAACCACATGATTCAAGGGATTAACATGTCTCCCAAAACTTTCAACTATTCTACACGTTCCTTATAGCCAACTTTCAAACCACATGATTCAAGGGATTAACATGTCTCCCAAAACTTTCAACTATTCTACTCTTTCCTTATAGCCAACTTTCAAACCACATGATTCAAGGGATTAACATGTCTCCCAAAACTTTCAACTATTCTACTCGTTCCTTATAGCCGGCTTTCAAACCACATGATTCAAGGGATTAACATGTCTCCCAAAACTTTCAACTATTCTACACGTTCCTTATAGCCAACTTTCAAACCACACGATTCAAGGGATTAACATGCCTCCCAAAAACTTTCAACTATTCTACACGTTCCTTATAGCCAACTTTCAAACCACATGATTCAAGGGATTAATATGTCTCCCAAAACTTTCAACTATTCTACACGTTCCTTATAGCCGGCTTTCAAACCACATGATTCAAGGGATTAATATGTCTCCCAAAACTTTCAACTATTCTACACGTTCCTTATAGCCAACTTTCAAACCACACGATTCAAGGGATTAACATGTCTCCCAAAACTTTCAACTATTCTACTCGTTCCTTATAGCCGGCTTTCAAACCACATGATTCAAGGGATTAACATGTCTCCCAAAACTTTCAACTATTCTACACTCTCATTAAAGCCAACTTTCAAACCACATGATTCAAGGGATTAACATGTCTCCCAAAACTTTCAACTATTCTACACGTTCCTTATAGCCAACTTTCAAACCACATGATTCAAGGGATTAACATGTCTCCCAAAACTTTCAACTATTCTACACGTTCCTTATAGCCGGCTTTCAAACCACATGATTCAAGGGATTAATATGTCTCCCAAAACTTTCAACTATTCTACACATTCCTTATAGCCAACTTTCAAACCACACGATTCAAGGGATTAACATGCCTCCCAAAACTTTCAACTATTCTACACGTTCCTTATAGCCAACTTTCAAACCACATGATTCAAGGGATTAATATGTCTCCCAAAACTTTCAACTATTCTACACGTTCCTTATAGCCGGCTTTCAAACCACATGATTCAAGGATTAACATGTCTCCCAAAACTTTCAACTATTCTACACGTTCCTTATAGCCGGCTTTCAAACCACATGATTCAAGGGATTAATATGTCTCCCAAAACTTTCAACTATTCTACACATTCCTTATAGCCAACTTTCAAACCACACGATTCAAGGGATTAACATGCCTCCCAAAACTTTCAACTATTCTACACGTTCCTTATAGCCAACTTTCAAACCACATGACTCAAGGGATTAACATGTCTCCCAAAACTTTCAACTATTCTACACGTTCCTTATAGCCGGCTTTCAAACCACATGATTCAAGGGATTAATATGTCTCCCAAAACTTTCAACTATTCTACACGTTCCTTATAGCCAACTTTCAAACCACACGATTCAAGGGATTAACATGTCTCCCAAAACTTTCAACTATTCTACTCGTTCCTTATAGCCGGCTTTCAAACCACATGATTCAAGGGATTAACATGTCTCCCAAAACTTTCAACTATTCTACTCGTTCCTTATAGCCGGCTTTCAAACCACATGATTCAAGGGATTAACATGTCTCCCAAAACTTTCAACTATTCTACTCGTTCCTTATAGCCGGCTTTCAAACCACATGATTCAAGGGATTAACATGTCTCCCAAAACTTTCAACTATTTTACTCGTTCCTTATAGCCAACTTTCAAACCACATGATTCAAGGGATTAACATGTCTCCCAAAACTTTCAACTATTCTACACGTTCCTTATAGCCAACTTTCAAACCACATGATTCAAGGGATTAACATGTCTCCCAAAACTTTCAACTATTCTACACTTTCATTAAAGCCAACTTTCAAACCACATGATTCAAGGGATTAACATGTCTCCCAAAACTTTCAACTATTCTACTCGTTCCTTATAGCCAACTTTCAAACCACATGATTCAAGGGATTAACATGTCTCCCAAAACTTTCAACTATTCTACTCGTTCCTTATAGCCAACTTTCAAACCACATGATTCAAGGGATTAACATGTCTCCCAAAACTTTCAACTATTCTACTCGTTCCTTATAGCCAACTTTCAAACCACATGGTTCAAGGGATTAACATGTCTCCCAAAACTTTCAACTATTCTACTCGTTCCTTATAGCCAACTTTCAAACCACACGATTCAAGGGATTAACATGTCTCCCAAAACTTTCAACTATTCTACACTTTCATTAAAGCCAACTTTCAAACCACATGATTCAAGGGATTAACATGTCTCCCAAAACTTTCAACTATTCTACACTTTCATTAAAGCCAACTTTCAAACCACATGATTCAAGGGATTAACATGTCTCCCAAAACTTTCAACTATTCTACTCGTTCCTTATAGCCAACTTTCAAACCACACGATTCAAGGGATTAACATGTCTCCCAAAACTTTCAACTATTCTACACTTTCATTAAAGCCAACTTTCAAACCACATGATTCAAGGGATTAACATGTCTCCCAAAACTTTCTACTATTCTACACATTCCTTATAGCCGGCTTTCAAACCACATGATTCAAGGGATTAACATGTCTCCCAAAACTTTCAACTATTCTACTCGTTCCTTATAGCCGGCTTTCAAACCACATGATTCAAGGGATTAACATGTCTCCCAAAACTTTCAACTATTCTACACGTTCCTTATAGCCAACTTTCAAACCACATGATTCAAGGGATTAACATGTCTCCCAAAACTTTCAACTATTCTACACTTTCATTAAAGCCAACTTTCAAACCACATGATTCAAGGGATTAACATGTCTCCCAAAACTTTCAACTATTCTACACGTTCCTGTTAGCCAACTTTCAAACCACATGATTCAAGGGATTAACATGTCTCCCAAAACTTTCAACTATTCTACACGTTCCTTATAGCCAACTTTCAAACCACATGATTCAAGGGATTAACATGTCTCCCAAAACTTTCAACTATTCTACACTTTCATTAAAGCCAACTTTCAAACCACATGATTCAAGGGATTAACATGTCTCCCAAAACTTTCAACTATTCTACTCGTTCCTTATTATAGCCAACTTTCAAACCACATGATTCAAGGGATTAACATGTCTCCCAAAACTTTCAACTATTCTACCTTTCCTTATAGCCAACTTTCAAACCACATGATTCAAGGGATTAATATGTCTCCCAAAACTTTCAACTATTCTACTCGTTCCTTATAGCCGGCTTTCAAACCACATGATTCAAGGGATTAACATGTCTCCCAAAACTTTCAACTATTCTACACGTTCCTTATAGCCAACTTTCAAACCACACGATTCAAGGGATTAACATGCTCCCAAAACTTTCAACTATTCTACACGTTCCTTATAGCCGGCTTTCAAACCACATGATTCAAGGGATTAACATGTCTCCCAAAACTTTCAACTATTCTACTCGTTCCTTATAGCCAACTTTCAAACCACATGATTCAAGGGATTAACATGTCTCCCAAAACTTTCAACTATTCTACACTTTCCTTAAGCCAACTTTAAACCACATGATTCAAGGGATTAACATGTCTCCCAAAACTTTCAACTATTCTACTCGTTCCTTATAGCCGGCTTTCAAACCACATGATTCAAGGGATTAACATGTCTCCCAAAACTTTCAACTATTCTACTCGTTCCTTATAGCCGGCTTTCAAACCACATGATTCAAGGGATTAACATGTCTCCCAAAACTTTCAACTATTCTACACGTTCCTTATAGCCAACTTTCAAACCACATGATTCAAGGGATTAATATGTCTCCCAAAACTTTCAACTATTCTACACTTCCTTATAGCCAACTTTCAAACCACAGATTCAAGGGATTAACATGCTCCCAAAACTTTCAACTATTCTACACGTTCCTTATAGCCAACTTTCAAACCACATGATTCAAGGGATTAATATGTCTCCAAAACTTTCAACTATTCTACACGTTCCTTATAGCCGACTTTCAAACCACATGATTCAAGGGATTAACATGTCTCCCAAAACTTTCAACTATTCTACCGTTCCTTATAGCCAACTTTCAAACCACATGATTCAAGGGATTAACATGTCTCCCAAAACTTTCAACTATTCTACTCGTTCCTTATAGCCGGCTTTCAAACCAATGATTCAAGGGATTAACATGTCTCCCAAAACTTTCAACTATTCTACACTCTCCATTAAAGCCAACTTCAAACCACATGATTCAAGGGATTAACATGTCTCCCAAAACTTTCAACTATTCTACACGTTTCCTTATAAACCAACTTTCAAACCACATGATTCAAGGGATTAACATGTCTCCCAAAACTTTCAACTATTCTACACGTTCCTTTATAGCCGGCTTTCAAACCACATGATTCAAGGGATTAACATGTCTCCCAAAACTTTCAACTATTCATACACTTCCTTATAGCCAACTTTCAAACCACACGATTCAAGGGATTAACATGCTCTCCCAAAACTTTCAACTATTCTACACGTTCCTTATAGCCAACTTTCAAACCACATGATTCAAGGGATTAATATGTCTCCCAAAACTTTCAACTATTCTACACGTTCCTTATAGCCGGCTTTCAAACCACATGATTCAAGGGATTAACATGTCTCCCAAAACTTTCAACTATTCTACACTTTCATTAAAGCCAACTTTCAAACCACATGATTCAAGGGATTAACATGTCTCCCAAAACTTTCAACTATTCTACACGTTCCTGTTAGCCAACTTTCAAACCACATGATTCAAGGGATTAACATGTCTCCCAAAACTTTCAACTATTCTACACGTTCCTTATAGCCAACTTTCAAACCACATGATTCAAGGGATTAACATGTCTCCCAAAACTTTCAACTATTCTACACTTTCATTAAAGCCAACTTTCAAACCACATGATTCAAGGGATTAACATGTCTCCCAAAACTTTCAACTATTCTACTCGTTCCTTATAGCCGGCTTTCAAACCACATGATTCAAGGGATTAACATGTCTCCCAAAACTTTCAACTATTCTACACGTTCCTTATAGCCAACTTTCAAACCACATGATTCAAGGGATTAACATGCCTCCCAAAATCCTTTGAAATTATGTCCTAAAACTTATTCCAGGATAAAAAAATAGCCCTCCTGCAATGCCTAGGTTTAAATTGGGGAAGAGAGGGCCTAATTCCACTTCCTCCAACCACCCATACGTCCCCTAGATATTGAAGAAATCCTTGTCGTTTCTTTTTACCGAGGTCTCGTTTCTTGATATTGGTTTGATTTTGTTGCAGGTATCATCTTGATTCGATGGCTGCCTTGTGACCCGGTTCCTGGTCCAATAATGCAAGGGGACATTTAACAAGACATCCTGAACATCGAAATATTTAGGGCATTCTTCATTGCTGGGGTGTTGATGACATAAATTCCTCTCGATGGCAATAGCTTCAATGTGGAGTTCCACTTTTAGAACACTTCTTGAATCCTGGTTAATCGTCGCAGCTGACAAGACATCTCCTACAAGTTTTGTCCTTGTGGGTCCATTTGACAACACACCAAAGCAACTTGACAATAACACTTCATCGTTTACACATAAAGTGCATGATAACTTCTGTACTTCAGAAAACCTTGTTTTTACACGAAATGACTCATTCGACTCCCTAAACTGAATCACTTCATAGTCACCTTCCTAGTCAAAATTTTTCACATGACTGCGAGAATGACTCATTATTGGAACATGTGACTGACTTGTGTAGGTATTACTAGGGCTTTCACACAATTGTGAATCACATTTTTTGTAAGCACCTAAATATGAGAAAGGGTAAATATAAGAGCCATTCGTCGAAGTGTCTTTCACTGACCGTATTACGACTTGCTCTGGTACTTCCTCCACTGCTGCCGTTCGCTTCTCCCCAGTCGTTGCCAAGTCCTGTACTTGTGCCTCAACCACTTTCCTCTTTTCCGCCAAATGTTTGTGGATCGACCTAAGCTCATCACTGTGATAATCTAATCTTGAGATATCATAATCTCTCAGTGACTTCATGCTGGTATCCACTATTTCCATGTGCTTTTTAGCACTGTCCCTTAATTATTCCTTTAGTGATTTCATGTCCTCTTTAGCACTGTCCCTTAGTTTTTCCTTTAGTGATTTCATGTCCTTTTTAGCACTGTCCCTTAGTTCTTCCTTCAGTGATTTCATGTCCTTTTTAGCACTGTCCCTTAATTCTTTCTTTAGTGATTTCATGTTCTCCCTCATTGCTTGCATTAGGTAAAACATAGTAAATTCCTTCATTGTCCCTGGCTCATCTTCTAATTTCTCTACAGCTGAAATACTCTTACTGATATCCATGGTATTTGTCCCCAATGGTCTACCATCCTCCATGTGTGGAACTGCTGGTCCTACACCTGCCATAAGGTTTACCATTGTTCAATATTTATTTTACTTCAGAGATTGTGTTTGGTTTATAAGCCTATTTTTCCCCACAAGCACGAGACGTCAAGCTTACGTAAGTCGGAATCTTTAGGGACTGGGTGGACAAGACTTGAATCCCAGCTAACTGTACTGAGGGAGTTTCCCTCTGTCTCTATAGACAAATACCTATTCATTTTCTCTAAATTCTACCTTATTCATCCTTAATGCGGATGATCTGAGTGTGTAGTAAAATGGGGTGCAATGCAATTGAGAATTATTTTTTTAATTTGCTGTTGTAAAATTTACCACCTTCCGAATTTACATTTCTTAATTTTATAATAAAAAAATATTGTTTCATTCCATAGTATAGTTTTTAATAAATTAATAAAATTAACGATAATCATAACAATTGAGGCTGTGTTACCAAAACTTTGTACATTATAATAATTATAGATTGTGTGAGGTTTCTAAACTTTTTTTAGTTAATATATAAAGAAGTATTAATAAAAGTGGTTACAGAGGAACCTTTTGATCTGTCACAAAAAAAAAATTGTTTTCCTTAAAGGGGGCTATTCTAGGACAAAATGTTTTTTTTTTCCCCATCAAGGTTTTAAGGCCAACATAGCTAAGGATTCACCTCTCTAGAATGCGCCCACCGAGCTGCCACTCAAAGGAACCACCCACTGTACTGATTTTCTAAATAGAAGTGAAGTATAACTAGTGTATAGACTTCTGATACGAACCTTGCTAGAAATCTAGCAGTGCATTATAGGAGAAAAAGAAAGAAACTAATATAGACTACTTCGGACAACAAGGGTGTGAGCGATTTAGTGAGGAGTGAAGGAACCTAGGATAAAAACTGTTGTTTTTTTATTACTAGCAACAGGTTATTTTTATGCTGTTAAACACTCGTAAATCTGTTTCTAATATATAATAATAATATATAATTTTTAATATATAAAAACTATTTCTACTCGCATTTCCCAGTAGTCCTATCTAGTTTTTTTGGCCCAAAACTATTTGAGAGAAATATCTGCTTCCCTATGGACTCTAGCCTACTTCCTGATCTGTGTTTTTTTTTCCGCTAGCGCCTGACCCGCGTCTAAACGGCTTCTCTTATTCTCTGTTTTTCCGGCAACTTATTTATAGAGGTATGTCTTCTTGACAGCTTCAAAAGGCACCGTTGATAAACTTATTTGCGTAACTAACATGTACCTTTTATTAGTTGGAAGTTATTGCGACTTAATCTTGTCAAACTTTAATATAATTGGTCATGTTTTATTTGAATGAGTTTTTAAATTTTATTCTTCTGTGAAAACGTAAAAACTTTGACAATGCTTCTTTTTAGTGATTCGCGATCGTAAAGAGATAAAGAGAAACTTTGCCTCATTTTTGTGTAGGTCTGGATTAAAATTAAATAACGCATTACCTAACGATATATTTGCAAGGGACTGGCCTTATTCATTATTTTACATTTCAGTTTAGCTCATAGCTACTAATTATTTTTTAATACTTTAGACACTTCTTCTGATCGCAACCATGTAAACTTTCATCCTTACCTTTAAGATCTCTGTACCAATATTTAAAAAAAACTTATCAGAAATAATATGATTATGTTACATTCTATTATTACCAATATAATTCTGATTGCCTTATTTCCATTTTAGATATATTGTATTTTAAAAGTCCAATGATGCTATACTTTTTATTTAATATAGAAAATCTTGTAAATTTTCATTCCCATCTTTAAAAATCGCCGTACTTCATTTAACGGTATCACGAACCACACCTCCCAAACCTTTCACCTTTTTTTTAAACCTGGGAAATCTAACTTGGGGTCATAATGTTCAGTCCAAGGGCCTTCTGACTTTTATGTTTAATACTTCTAATTCATTATATACTAGCGGACTCGACAGACATTGTCCTGCCCGAACGTTGGCTTTTCGTTTGGGTGGCATAATTGATTTCGATAATAAAACAAATACTATGTGATCATCACAATTACAAATTCACAATGAACTCCAATTAGTGAGTTACACAAATATTACAAAACCAGGGTTTATCAAAACAACATACAAAATGTCAAATTACTTTTTAATTGTTTCTATTTGCATAGTGCAAAATATATACTGTTTTGGGCCTAGAACTTTTGCCGGCTTACGCAGAACAACTTACCTATATACGTACCCTCGAAATAGTATTTACTTATTATTACTATTTCGACGATACGTACAGTCAGCTGCATAGAAACCTCACCACCTTTTATACCTAAGGTTGTAATGTTATAAAAATCAGCCCAACAAAATAAATAAAGTTTGTTTTGATTTTATCTTAATGCGAGTTGATTAACAATGTTTTTCGTCAATCCCTGAGTTGTATAAATGAACAAACTTGATGATTTGCCAACGTGGGAGCACGCAATATATAATTGGCCATGTGAGAAGCACTGATTTTCTAGATCCATCCTACAAATGGGCATTGTTTGGCTTTGTGACTTATTAATACTCATTGCGAATGCCAAGCGAATTGGAAATTGCAAGCGTCTAAATGGAATGGGCGAGTTTGAAGGGATCATTGGGATCCGTAGTATAAGAACAACCTCACCTTGAAACTTGCCGTTCAAAATGGTAGCTTCAAGAACATTGGCCATAATTTTTTTTATGATCAACCGCGTGCCATTGAATAGTTTAGGTGCATTTAAATTCCGAAACAAAATGATTGGTGAGCCAATTTTTAATCACAAGCTATATGATGGCATTCCCTGTAAATTTAGTGAATTCAATAATTCAACAAGATAGTTGACTGCTTCGTCAGGATCGACAACAGTGTCGATAGATTTAATCGACATCTCATTGCCAGGCAATGACTGTTGTATTTTGAAATTAATAGAGTCAACATCGATATTTTTGGCAGCCAAAATAGCTCGTTCACTTAGCCACGCATGATTAATGTAATTAGCGTGCAAATCTGGGAATATGCTTTCAATCAAAGCATCTTTTGTGGCTACAATGTTGCAAAAATTGTCTGGAAATTTGATGCATTGTGTATTTCCATGCAATAGCATTTTTCCATTGCCAATGTTGAGCAATTGTTCAGAGAGTTACAGTGCCAATGGATCGTTTTGCATTTGAACACGTATATTTATGTTAAGGCGTATTGTATTGACATTTCGCAATAGGTATGATTGTTTCAAACATGCGTTAACTTCTTCCGTATATGTAGCGCGTGGAATGACCGGCAATGTCTGTCTAAAATCACCGGACAGCAGTAGTAGAGAACCACCGAAAAGTCTGGTATTATCGTTGAGATCTTTCATAGTTCTATCGAGAGCTTCAAGTGAATGCTTGTGGGCCACAGTGCATTCACCCTAGATAATAATTTTGCATTTTTTCAAAACTTTAGCCATGCTGGAATGCTTCTTTATGTTGCACATTGCGTCTGGATTTGTTTGATAGTTCAATGGCAACTTGAGTGCTGAATGTCCACCATCAAGCAAAGTCGCTGCAATGCCGGATGAAGCAATCTCCAACGCAATATGATTTTGTGAACAAATGCGTGCTAGTATCAGTGAGATAAGGAATGTTTTGCGAGTGCCGCCTGGTGTGTCAAAAAAAAAATCCGCTTAGTTGTGCTGCAATTGACAAATTTATTCAATCGTATATGTTCTTTTGTTCAGCAGTGAGCAGTTGCCCATTATTTGCAACGAAAGTAGTCAAAGAGGCCGCATCGAACTGTTGTTCGCACTGAACATCGCTGTTAATGGTGTCTGTTGCTGGGAGGTTAGGCGATGGCATACTGAAATAAATGAGTGGCATATTAGAAATAAGAATGCAAATATATTATATCTTTATTAACAACTCGTTATATATTTCCGGTGAAAAATTGATATTGGGATCTTGATCACGGTTACGGCATCTGCACGTGTGAGATCCCAATGGTTGTTATCTTCCAGCAAATGCAATTCGCGACACGCATCGTGGTACGTATCGTTCAAAATATCATTGACTGTTCGCAAGTGTTAGAAAGACTTGGTCCAGGAACGTTATCCAACAACAAACGCCAGAAGAAGCATTCGCGTTGCTTTGGATGGACTGTGTATAATCGGCCTAATGTATTTCCCATAAATATGCTGTCGTATCCTTGGACTGAAATGCCTCGCTTTCGTGGGTCCCACTTTGTTGACTGTTTGTCCCACGTGAAAAATCGTCGCACATCAGAATACATTAATGTCTTTGCGAATCGACTGATAATACCTGGTCAGTTGCATAGTTCGAAAAACTCAGTGTGGTTTTTGGGGCAGTTGATGCTCGTTGTAGAGCAGTCTCTTCTATGAAATAAACACGCTGTCCATTTTCAAGGTGCATGGCCAAATGTATAACAGCAGGGTCTCTTTCGTGAATGGGAAAACCCAAAGTGTCCAAACTGCTTCATTGCTGCTAATGTATCAGCCCATTTGGTTACGTATTATTTCGTCGTTTTCATTTACATTTTTAACAGCAAACACAGCCATATCACTGCCCTTATGAACGTATTTGAAAATGTATTTTATGGACTTCACCAAACTGCATAACTCAACGTTTATGTGAGCTTTGTAGGTTTTGCACAGCAATGGCGAATACGGAACCACCCAGCAATTGTCAATGTCAACCCTTCCACCGTTTGACATTCGCAATTGATATGATTGGCCACAATTATCTGTGTCTCTACGACGATACAATGGATAACCGTCGATATTAGTGACATTATTGTTTATACACGCTTTTGGGAAACGTTTCGTACATTTGTCATTGTCCATGCACGGTGCCGTCATGTTTAGAGCACCGCATTAACCAAGGGTTATGTTAGCGGTAACAATGTCAAACAACTCTTTATCGATATTCCTATCCGGAAGTTCTGCTTAAATAATTTTATCAATTTCTTCCGACCATACTTTGTCGACAAACCAAATAAAAATATGTACATGTGGCAACTCGTTTTTTCCATTCAACAGAATATAGCCAGTAACGTGTTTCGCCGAGTACAGGGTGATGTGTAATCAAGTTCATCAACGATTTTAATTTTTGTTTGAAGATACGTGCAGTGGTATCATGGCGATTCATTGCTGTTTGACCTGGCAATAACAAAATCTTAATTTCATCCAAGTTAGGATTGCACGTAAATGTAATGAACAAATCTGGTCAGCCATACGCGTGCACGAAAGTCATGGCGTCTTGAATGTATTCTTGCATATGACGCGGACTACTAATATATGATGATGGAAGAATATATGCGGTACCGATGTCGTTGATATTAGTGGTTCCATCTACGTTACTGACGTTACCAACAATAGCATCACGCAAAAGAATGTAATCCTCAGAACGCAGCTTCACTTGATTATACTTGATGTACCGTAATCACTCGCTTTCAATTTTCGCATACATATCAACGATGTATTGATGAAACAGCTGGCGGCATCGGAGAATGTTGTCTTCATCGGCATGAATCATCAACCAATATGCGTAGAAGTTCATCGCTCTCACTTTCTTGTTGGTTTCTGCACCTGCAAAGTAAAAATATAAATAAGACAAAAAGAAATTAATCTTACAGAAAAAGAAAAATTAAATAATATGTAGATTGTACCTGTCACTGGATTTCTTTGTTTGATGTTAAAATGATATCGATATTCTCCTTCCCAGAATATCAACGGATATTGAAAAGCGTCGTAAGAACGATGACTGTTTTGAATTGTGTTCACCGTGCTATCTCTGCGTTGGATCCGTATATCTCGACGTTCATATGCGTCGCAAACCATATCATCTGTAACTTCATTAACGGTTGGTGCATTTTATCGGACCACGTGCTCCAGATGGTACTTTGTCTGCTTTGATGACGATCATGTAGTTGTCGTTTTGCAGTCTGTTTGAAACGGTATAAAATAACTGGACTAACTGTTTGTGATTTCGCAAAAACAGTTCCAAAGTCGCCACAATTTCTCACTCCTCCATCTGCTCGAGGTGTTGTACTGGCAGCGTGCGTTTATTTGTTGCTCCTCATCGCCCATGAAGTAGATTTGCAAGAATGTTGGATTGGCATCAGGCATTAAGATTAAAGAACTTATTTGATTATATACTTGGCCCAGAAGCTTAAACGTTGATTCAAAATTGCGACCATATTCATTTTGAACGATTTTTGTTGCTCCAAATGATGTGATTTGGAACCAAGAATTGAATTTGCGAATTTTACGCAAAAACAATTTTGATTGAGGTGTGACTCCAGCCAATAGTGTTTTCAATGGTTCTGGCAGTGAATTCAATGGTGGCAGTACAACTTTTCTAGACGCGCAGCAGAAACCGGCCGATTCACTTTGTATTTGAATGCATGGCAGTGTTGGCATTCTTTGTCCATAGCACCGATGACAATTTATGAATGTGACGAATAGTCGATGTCCGACTCATATTCGAACGCAAGGCGGAGAAGTGATGCACGTGTCAATGCGCGATTTGTTTGCAGAAGCTGTTGTTCATGTGCTCTGAATCCATCGGTGGCTCGTTGGCACGCCTGTCTTTTGTCTCAATGCATTAGCTCGAAGACGTTAGTTGCGTTGATGTTGACTTTCATTTGCACGTGTGTTTGCAACCTGAACTCTTAAATTTGCACTGTCCGTCAATTGATCTTCTGCCATTCGATGATATCCATTATTATAAATATAACGGGAGGGTGGTGGGGGGGGGGGGGGGGTGAAATTTTTAGGTTACATGTTATTATATGCAACAAATCTTAAATATATATATATATATATATGCATGTATTGATGTGTACGTCAAATACCACAGAATTCGACATCAACGCCACCTATGGTACACAAACATAACAATGAGTTATTGGACCTATGATTTGTTTTAAAAGTCAATTATTCATATTATATCCATTATTATAAATATTGAGGGTGGGTGGTGGTGGTGGGGGGGGGAGAGGGGGGTAAAATTTCAAGGTTACAGGTTTTGATATACAAAAAATCATAAAAAATCCCTAAAAATCCAAGAATCCAATTGCAGCGCCACCTACCGGGTCCAATTGTAAATCAAAACCATCCACAGACCCACTCAAACATACACAAAAAATTTCATCAAAATCGGTCCAGTCGTTTAGGAGTTCAGTGACATACACACGTACAGAAGAATTATATATATTAGGAACATAAGAAGATGTATGAGGTAGGGAGGGAGGAGAACGGGGTTAGTTCAGTAAATCGCCTTCTTTTTAACTTACGACCTCATTAGTTGAAGAAGACCGTTGACTCTTATCATTCATCTTATTCTTTCTCATTCATTTTTAAAGATATATCATTTTATCTTTTGCTCACCACAGAAAGTATATTAGCTCTACACTTAATCAGCTTACATTGATAAGAGCTACGAAACTTACTTATATTATAATTTATTTAATCATAATACATTATATACATGTTCAAACCGAATTACACTGTTTTCTTGTGAAGTGGGCAATAAACTGTGCATATAGCTAAAAAAAAACCTACAACTACATTCTTAATCTATCCTCACTATCTTTATACACACTTCCCTATCCTTACACAGTCCCTTCGCTTCGCAATAACCATACACCGTGTAACACATGCTCTTTTATTCATTAAACTCTAAATGTTTCTCTATATCACACATTCATCTAGGCCTATAACATTTTACTACGTCTTACATGGTCTAACCCTTTCTCTTAATCCACACAATCTACCTTAATATATTTGCCTTGTCACTCTACGGACAGTTGACACTCATTCTCTCAACATGCCCAAACAAACGAAATACTTTTTTTCACATCAATCTATTGGATTCCCTTTCACACCGCACTCCTTCAGTACCTATTCACTACAGACTCTGCCTATACGAGTTTTCCCACATACATTTAATAGATATTTCATTCCAACTGCATTAGAAAAATATTTGGACCACAGAGGGATAAAAAAATTAGAGAATTGAGAAAATTATGTAACGAGGAACAATGTGCTCTACTGTAAAAAGGATTGAGGAGTTCAATCTATATACATATAAAGTCAAAAGACCTGACTCACTCACTCACTCACTCACTCACTCACTCACTCATCACTGTACATCCCGAAGCCCTCAAACTAAAATTTTGAAATTCGGCAGGAAGGCTCTTTTCAGATCGTAGGTATCCGAAAGTAAGGGATTTGGTAAATTCAACTCCTAAGCTGTTGAAACGGGGTCACCGGTTCTGATATCAGCGTTTTAAGGTCTTTGGTTCATGTAAACCTGGAACAGAGGCAAAGTGCTGAAGCAGACCAAGCATAAAAAAAGAAATAAATTTTCAAGAACTGTGTGAATTTATAGAATCCAACAATTAGTTCCAGTTTACAATAAATCAACATATTAAAGAAAACACTAGTTCAAATAGAACCATCTTCTCCATCCTACAGTGAGACTCATTTGAAACAGAAACTTACTAACCAATATGGTGAAAATATAACTGTATCGCAGTTGCCAGGCAAACCAGGTGTTGTTTGTTTTTCAGGGATTCTGAATAAAATAATTTCAGATAAATGGTTCACTGGTAGGAAAACTAACAACACTGAAGAACGAAGAAGGATAATCACAACTTCAGCTAATTTGATTAGACAGGAAGTTTTTACACGTCATTATGAATGTGACACTTTTCTGACAGTTGGAGAAATTCGGAATATCAATGGCCAGCTTGTAGATGAATTGCTGGTGCTGTTTACAAACACACTAATAACACCGAAACGGGGGAAACATCTCAGGGAGGAAATTAAAACGGAAAGAAGATCAGTATCTGTTAAACATGCAGTCATTACAGCACTTGGACCTAGATCATTTGTTTCACCTCTTAAGCAGGTCTCAGCGTTTACCTTCATCGTCGATTTGGGTCCAAAATTCTTATTTATTTTTTGGTCAAACTTGGGGATTGGCTTATCTTACAATGAAGCAGTTAGGTATGAATCGGAGGTCACAATGCAGGCACAAGCTACTGTGAAAAACAACCCATATGTGCAGTTTGTATATGAAATGCAAACCATAACATTCATCAGCTAACAGTGCTTTTGGACAAACAAAGCTATTATTTTATAACCAACCTCATAAACCAGGTTATGATCATATCACCGTGCTAGATGTTAGTGAAATTCCCTTGAAATCGATGAATTCTGACACTGCTGATCAAATAGATTCTTTGTGGATGGCAGGTACGTAGATAAATATTCTACCTCGTTGTAACTGGAGAGGCTTCATGGAGCGAGCTTTTACAATAAAGCTATTTGAAGTGTCAGCTGTACTCCCACAGGCATTTATTAACATGCGTCCGGGTAGTCTTTCCACCAAATTCACCTCACTACAACAAGCAGCAGAAGAAGGAATAAAAAGTGGGCAGCCCAATGTGATGGTAACATGGCGCCAGCCACTTTTTGCGAAAGCAAAGGATATTGTTCTAGCAGCTCCTCTTGAAAGTTCACTTAAATTTATAGTAGTTCGTCTTGGTGGAGTCCACCTTTTGCTTTCCTTTTTGGGCACGATTGGTGAAATCATGACTGACAGTCGCTTAGAAAACCTATGGCAGACATTATATGCTAAGAATAGCGTAGTTTATCTGCTAAGGGGACGGGCTTATTCCAGAGAAGCTGGTTGAAAGGATAGCGTGCCTGTCTAAAAAATCTGACTCACTTTGAAGGTGGGATCTGGTTGGAAGAATAGTGTAACTTATTCAAAACTTTAATAAACTTCACCATAACCGAGATGCCTAGGCAACTGGATCTACAAAAACCCCGAAATAAATACACCATCATTTTCTTTTGTACTTCTCTGGAAAGAAATTTCTAGATAAACAGGTATATTTTTAATTTGTAGATTATATTCTTATTTTATTATTTCGGTTTTGATTTTAGTTGCACAACAGCAGTTTGAATTTACAAATTCAAGTCTCCAAGTTGTTTTTAAGGACATTAGATTTCTGGCAAGCTAGAAACTCTCCCCCTTCTAAGGAGAGTCAGTTGGCTCTTCATTCCATTTGGTTGTACGTCAGAGTAGGGTTAGTTGTGTGTAGAGAGGTGGGGGAAACGCGACGTGATGGACCTGTAATGTATTCGTACCAAAAACTCGATGTAATGGACATAAGATGTAAATTTATACACCCGACACAATAATCCCACTTGTAAATCACCACGCAACTGGACCAGTGGCGGCTCGTGTGTAGGCAATAAGGAACTGCAACACCCCATATTTCCACTTGATATTATCGATAAGATTTAATGTAATGAGTCCTTTTTTCTTTAATTCTTTATTTATTTTTGTAGTACAATATATATTCCTTAAGCTTAATGTCAGTACTTCAGTAGCCATCCCCCAGTTTAAGAAAAAGATACAAAAATATTTGTATGAAACTGTGCGCTTCACAGTGCCAGTGACATGGGGTTTAACTGTTGTGTGCATGCGCACATAGGAGGAGGTGGGGAGGAAGGCGGGACTTCCAGGTAGAGCGAGCACTGTTGATCTCGCAGTAACGGCTCTGGAGTGACGGTGGAAGGAACTTTTTTTTTTTACTCAGCGTGTGTTGTGCTTAAAAACCGTGTGCCATATTCTTGAATGTGATAAAGTGTAGAAGGGTGTAGAATTAGATTATTATTCTGCTTCCAGCTATTCTATTTTATTAATTTATTTTTGGTTCTTTTATTTAACAGAAAGACTAAATGCGCTTTCAGTACTTTCAATGCAGAAAAATTTCCTCAATTGTCATCCAGAGATCTAAGAGAAAAATATTGAACTTTTGCGCAAATTAAAACAAGAAGAATGGATTTAATTTTTAAATGAATAGGTCAAGCTTGACCTGTAACAATTGAAGTTGAAGTAAGTAAAAATATATGTTTTTGTTAAGATTTTATCAATTTCCTGAATAAATTTTCTTTTTATACACGTTTTTTCCTTTTACACAATTTTAAAACAAAGGCTAAAAAATTTCGGGAGCAGCTCCTTCACTAATTTTAGCTACGAGCCGACACTGAACTGGAACAATATTGTTTACCGGGATTGGGGGTTGAAAACACTGATGTATAGACGGACGCCAGACAAGCGACTCGTTTGCATAAATGGACCCATAAGATTCCATGTACTTTTAGAATATATTGTGCGACTTTTACCGCTGGCGTTCTCTAGAACACGATGGTATGTTTTGCCAAACGCGACGGCAAGTGTTTCAGACGCCTGAGCTGTTCCTCGTGACTTGCAAAACCCGATCTATTTTGCCATCGTGTGTCACTTGGCACAAAATGCCTGCATAAAAGAGCTATTAGGATTGAAGGAACAAATTCAAGATTAACTCAATATTACATGTTTAATTACATTTAAAATATGAGACAAATAATTAAAACTCACAGCAAACACATCACAATAACTGAATATTAGCAACACAGAACAATGGGTTACACAACTATTTGAAATACTAACCACACACAAGAATTGATTCAAACAAATTGAATAATAAATGTTAATTATGATGATCGAAAAAATTAAAGCAAACTACTTTTAAATTAGATTTAACAAAATGGTATTTAAAATGTCTAGAAATTGTATTGCAGATTATAAATTGTCTTCTGAAATTAATTTATTTGCATTAAATGTGAGGAATTAATGTTAAAATGGTGGACATTTTAAGTTTAAACACATTTTAAAATATACAACTCTCTTTATATATAAATATATAATATATTATACTATATATAAAATACTGGTGCTATAAAAATATATATATATCATGTATCATTAATATGTGGATATAAAACCAAATATATATTGCTAGAAATATTATCCATGGAAACTTTTAAAGACAAGCCACAAATAGTATATTATTACATAAAATGTGTGGTTTAAATTTAAACTAACACAAACAAGTGATAATTAATAGCTAGAAAAAATATTTTATTATAGGTCTATAATTACCGGTACGTTATTAAAACCAGTAAACGATCAAATCATATTTTCTTTGAGATGTAATTATATTTATATTTAGTACCACAGTATAAATATGATTGATTTAATTTGTCTTACAAACGTGCGTTATTAATAGCAATATTAAAAGTAGTATTCCTTGATATTAGAAAAAATAAAGTAAAGTGCAACACGTATTTTAAACTACTAATATGAATGCCATTGTGTAATATTTTTTTTAAAAGCTTTAGGAATTAAATATGATTATTTGAGCGTAATACTGTTAAGCTAGTTTAAAAATATATTATAGGTCTAGTTTCTCTTATATCTATTAATTTTCTATTTCATATTGTGTGTGTTCAAACTTGATTTTGACCCACTGCAGTGGACGCAATGTATAAAGCCAGTGGCAGATTAAAAATTGTTGCGTCCCTAGGCACAATTGTAACATGAATCCCCCTAACCCCCATAAAAAAGATGGCCAGGGCTTTAAGAAATTTCGGAGGAAATAGGTAATGGGAGGAGGGGGAGGCGGAAGTTTGTATCCGAGAAAAAATGTCTACGAAAGATAATCAGGCGTTTTCAAGCAAGGGGGCTTTAGGAAGTTTCGGAGGAAAGAAATTTGAGGAAAGGGGGTGAGGGGCGCGCGGAAGCTAGTATTCGAGAAAATATTTCTACGAAAGATAATCAGGCAAGTACAAAATTGTAGATGCCCTTCAGTAGCTTGAATTAACATTATGAAGAAGGGGAGACTGAAGTCAGTTACAAAGTGATTGCAAAGTACAGTGATTTAAAAAGAAATATTGTCGTTCTGACTTTAACTTTAACTAGTTCGATAATGTTAGTCAATAATTTTTAAACGTAATTATTGAAAACAAATTATTATATAAAAATAATGCTATCCAAAATGTGCCGGCCCCTAAATCAGCTGCCCCAGGCCCGTGCCTAGTGGGCCTCTAGTATGAATCCGCTTCTGTAAAAAGCATCACGCTTGGAGAGACTGGGGCTCTAATTCAGGTTGGATGTACTGAGGGTTATTTTCTTTGAATAGTTTACCATGCAAATGCAGGTACAGTTCCTCTAAACTCAACCTGGTTCATCCCCAACATGTTAGCGTAGCTACTACGTATGTGGGTCGTAGAACGCATTTTTATATACCATATTTTTAAAATATTGTCCTTGGAATTTAACTGTATGTTGCATTATGTGTAGAAACGATGTGAGTCCTTTTAAACCTGGATAAAAATGTTTCTCGTACACCCAAGAATCTGGTAAATATTTTATAGATAAATCCATTGTGGGATCATCAAACCTAACCTTACATTCCTCGGTGTAGCCAAACTTTGAATTGTATTCAATTGGTTTTATTTTTCAATGGAATACGTTTGTGTTGATTCACATAACATGAATGATAAAAACTTATGGGCAAGATAACAACTACCCCTTTGAATAGCATTGAAATAAAATAAAATTTAGTCACATCAGCAGGCACGCAGACTAAATTTATGAATTGACGGTAAATGATTTCTGTCTAGTTAGTAGGTCTATTTGAATATTGGCCACTACCCAAACAAGGAATTCCTTAAAACTGCTTTAGTGAGAGTTATATTAACCACAAAATAATAAAGTAGACGAACAAATCACACGTACGAGACAAATTAATGAATAATGAACACCAGGAGCGTGAACAATAACGGTATTCTTATTTTTTATAATGAAAAATTACACAACAAAAATAAACCATATATGAAAAATTCTTAATAAATTATTACAGTAACAAATAACTAGAGAATACACAATAATCAAACAATTTCAAAAATGGTGAAGACAGATCATAATAAAAATAATATAATCCAAAGAGATTATAGCAATTAGAATAATTGTTCACTTGAAAAATAAGTACTAAAATTGCTAATAAGCACAAAATAATCTAATATTTGGTATCGCCATGTCCTTCTTGATTCCAAAACAAAGATTTAGATAGATAACATTTAGATACAACCATTTTTACTTTAAACCTGGACACATAATTGGTTTGAAATATTTTAGAAGGATTCTTTAAACTAATGGTAACATAACTATTTAATTCAAAAGCTATATTGTTGATTCCGCACACTTTAAAATTGGTTCGTAAAGATAGTTCAACTCAATGGCTTTTAATAGAAACAAGTTTTTCATTAAAAAAATTAAAATTGTACCTTGTAGATATTGCTTGATTGAGGAGAAAGTGATTTTATATACATACTTAAAAAATAATTGGTGTATTTCTATTGGTTGATTGCCAAAATCTCAAAATAGTTTAATTTAGAAAAAGTTTGCGTCGTTCAAAAATAAATACTTGGAAATACGATATTTTTCGACCAGAAAGGAGCTTCAGGGAGTTAAATCTATAAGAAACATTGTGAGCTATATTTGCATTGCAAAACAAATTATTTACAGCTGTTCCAATAATAGACCTAACTGAAGTTCCCAATAAAGTGTTTAATTCCAATATTTTAAAAATTTACTTTTTGTTTTAAAAATACATCAAAGAACTTTTTATTATTATGTCATGTTTAATTGTATTTTAATAATACATACAGTTGGTAAGAGTGTGTGAATTGTATCATGGGGTAGTCTCATAATTTTAACTTATAAAAACACACTTTTATTAATGTTAGCTACCTCTAATAATAATTGATTTACAATTTGAGAATATAAATTAATTATTATTAGCAAAATGGGTAACTTCAAAATCACACGTGCCTGAGTTACTTTCTAGCCACATATATACTGTACATCCATCTAAACATCAATTGGTCCAGTTTTGTTATTTTTGTTATATATTGTGTTTGTTTATAACAAATACACACACATGTATATTTACATGGGTGTGTGGTATGTGTGTATGTGTGTGGGGGGCCATAAACCCATTCATTAAAATATACAAACCCTAGTATAATACACACGAAGAACCCTTCCAACATCTTAACAAATATGTCACTATATAGCATATACTATAATGTATTAAAACGCCAAGTAATATGTTCTATCATCTGTCAATCTTGGCGAATCATGTCAATTTTGACAACTTAAAGAAAAAAATATACAATTAATTTTGGATACTACACGTTACATATTAAACGTTTTGGGAGGTTCTTTCTAAAATGATCTGAATATAGATTTGTTTTTGTAAGTTTGTTTGTGGTAAATTTACCACCTGTCATCTCTAAATCTAAACATATTAATAGATGTGTGACAAATGGATAGACATTCATAAGATAAAACCAGGTAACTGTGCTCTGTGCTGATAAGTTAGAGATCCTGTGTCAAGGTATCTTCTTGTGATAGACAACACAATACTTTACTTCCTATCCCCATATATATATATATATATATATAATAATATGAATGATGAGTTGCTGCCCAGAAGATGTGGTCCAATGACTGACAGGCTTTTTATCACGCATCAAAAAATGCTCCTACCACGGGTTGGTGACTCCAGCCAAAGGCATTCCGTGTCTCCTGAGGACAAAGAAGGGTAAAAAGTATATTATTTTGGGGCTGTAAGATATCATGGACAAATATATGTATCCATAGATATTTATATGTATATGTGTAGATATTGAAGTAAATATATTGTTGCGACCTACTCCCCGTGGGCTTGATATGTCAGTATAGCTCGCGGGAAGGGTAAGGATGCAGGCAAGGTATAATAAATATAATACGTATGTTTATGAATTTTAGTTTAATAGACTTTACTAAAATAAAATGTCATGTTAGACGAAAGGCAAATAAATAAAGAGATTGGACGCCCACCCTCGTAGAAGAACTGGCGTTAATTCTAAATACTTGGACCGGTGGAATAGCCTGACACTGCGCGTGACCCGTACATAACTTTAGGACTATAAATAAACCTTTTCAAATCCACAATTAATATTACTATCACAAATAACTCAATCGTTATAATGTTAGTTATTGAATTATTAAATAAAATTTGAATACTCATTATTTTAATAATAAAATCTCTCCTCTAAAACCCGATGGTGTGCCTTGACCATTTTAGTACCTGGTTCAGTGTGCCGTGAGTTGAAAAATGTTTAAACTCTTTGACAAAGAAGGGAGAGCAAACAATTTATGATAAAACACCACCAATATACCCGACTGGGACTCGAGTAGCGATCTCCCCGTCACCGGCAATGCAATGCAAGAGTGTGACACGTTAGACAATGCGACGACCGTTGAGGGTGCCTTTCTATATATTGACTACAAGTGTGACGACATATCACCAAGTATTAACCCATTTTAGCAACGAGTCTCAGGACCAAATAAACGGTCGCCGAGGACATTTTTAAAAAGGAAGACTTGGTGATTTGTTTGGGATGTGCAAAACAGACATGTTAGAACAATGGATAGAATATTGTTCAAAGCAAGAAGGGGAAACACGAAGCGGGTAGAGGAGGATTTAGGTTTTAAATTAAAGTTAAAAAAATTGAAAGAAAAAAAAATAACCTAGACTTTACGAGATGATTCTATAAGCACCTAGATTGGAGGTCAGCCAATACTCCACTCGACCTAAATTGTGGGCTATTCGTATAGTGAGGGATCATTTGAACACCCTGACGAGACAAGAAAATTCGAAGACGTTTCATATGAATTGAACCTTGAAAAAAAAATATCATAATTTAAGAGTTTATTTTTCATTTACTTGAATATCAAACATTCAATGGATTTTTCTCTCATAAATATATATGCATGCTTGTAGACAAATACATAGTTTTATATATTTATATATTTTATTTATGTATATATATGAACATAATTATTTATATGTAATGGACGAAATGATTAACCAGGTCACTATGAAAAATGAGCTGGTATTATCTATAGTGACCAAAGCAGTCGGGCAAAGTGATACATATTTGTTCATTTATCATTTTGACCAGGCAGTGTGCATAATGCTCCATGTTCTTCAGCCATTGTGTAAAACAGTGCGGTACTACGTCACTGGCAGGGTAGGAACAATAAAATCCAATCACGTGCCAGTCAAACGAGACCGAACTATTCCACATCCACATAACCGTTTAATAACTAACATAAATAACTTATCCCAACTAGCCTAACTAACCTAATTAAACCAACCTATCCTAACCTAACAAGTTTGATTGTTTTTGTTGTTTATATAGGAAGTAGCAACTATTACATATTATTAAATAAAAAATATTTAAAAAAAAATCATATTGCCCAGAGAGTCTGGAGCATAATGCATATTGCCTGGTCAAAATGATAAATTAACAAATATTTATCGCAACATATATACACATATATAAATATACGTAGGCCCTTTATATGTATATATACATAAACATACACACAGATGTTTATACATGTATATAGTAAATAACTATATTTATATATCGGTATACGTTGGATTAAATAGCAAAGATATTATATTTGATAGTTACGGCTAGAGTCACATCTAAATAGCATATTCTAAAAATTTAAACCTGGACTCGGGAATAGAACCCAGGATCTCTAGCTTAAAACGCCAATGGTCTAACATTGAGCTATCCAGGAATCGTCATGTACCTGGCGCCATTATTCACTAATATTTTAAGGTAGAGTCTGTGTTGGACGTGCGGAAGTCATCGCTACTATTATGCGATCAATTAAGATCACGAGCTATCAGATAATGCAGCCACCTTCAACTTGGTACTCGGGACACGGGACTAGCTCAGTGAATAGCTCAGTGGTCAGAGCATTGGCGTACTAAGCCAAAGGTCCTGGGTTAGATTCCCATGTCCAGGTGCAATTTCTAAATTAATATATATATATAGTAGCAGAAGTGCCTGGCAACGCTTTTATCTGCTTAAACAGACAAAAAAAAACTTTTCACTTTATATCTTCCTACACAGATTTAATTAATTAAAAAAAAAATTCAGATTTTAAAATTCCGGCTTCAAGGTGCATATGTTCGTGCACAGGAGCTACTAATTTTAAAATTTCAGACCTCTGCGTGTGGTGGGTATCACGCAACGCTTCTCACATACACACCGATAAACATATTATTTATTTTTTATATATACGTTATATATATTTATATAAATATATATGTATTTCCTTAAAATATTCGAAAAAAAAAACCAACTGATTAATTTTTTTTTTAAAGATATTATTTCATTTCGAGGTTATTTTAGAGCGATCCTAATGGTTTATAATAGCCTAACCCAATAGAATTATAAGATAAATTACAACTAGATCCACTATCCATTAATCTACCAATAATTGAGCGAGAATTAACATTATAACGAAAAGTTATATCGTTTAGTTACGATTTTTATTTTATAAAACAACTAAATATCTAATGAGACCAAAATCATAATTTTTGAAGAAGAAAGTGAGCCTCTTTTACTTATCATGTTTTATGAAATTCTGATAAGATTTTATAGTAGGAACTCGAATCTGAAATGAGTATGTATATATATACTTAATACAAAATCCATTAATTAATATAAACCTTTATAATATATTATAAACTAATTAAATCAGCATGATCAAGACGAAAAGTCCCCCGTAAATCACTTTCCCCCTCAAACACTAGCTATATTCCAGTAGATATTTTAAATTTCTTTGAATAACCAACATGAGTTAATCGTCATATTCATGTTAATATTATTTTTCTAACTATGATCATCCTTAGGAAACATCATTGGTTGAAGTTTAATATTGGACAAAGCTAGGACATCAGGCAGACAAGTAACCCTTGTCTCATAATTAGCAGAAGAACTATAACTCTGGTATTATTTAAACTAGGAGACTCGGAGTAGATAGTAGCAGCCAACATCAAATTTTTGGGTTTCAAACCAGGGAAGTGCTAATCTTTTGTAAGATGTTTATGCGTTTGGCTAGAAAGTAGCTTTTTATTTTTTAAGGAAGTATTCAAAGAAGTGAACCATTATTTTCCTAGAGAGAGAAAGTGATCTAAGGGTGTCTAAACCATTCTGGATCAAAATACAGCCCCAATTACACCCGTTCTGGAGCCCAGGTCACAGCTTCCTGGGTCAGTGTGAAGCACGCCAACCCACACTTATGTATCTCGATTGTACCTGAAGTTTTGTTCCGGGTAAGGGTTGCGAGGGCGGAATCCCATGGTGATGCCGCCATCTAGTTTGGTTGGTGGTGGAGGAGGTACCATGGCGAGAGCTTTCTGGTTTGTGGTGGAGGGTGCCACGTCCACCACCCGTGGGTCCTTCTTGTACTTGTACCACCAGTACTCGAAGGCCAGGGTGACACACGCCATTCCAATACCCACGAATATCACGATGAACACTCCACCTTATGGGAAAAGGACGTAACGTTCAAATCTGATATACTCTAATGTACCTGAGGCTAGCGAAAAGCTTGTAAGACTATCATTGTGATAGCTTTATTATTTACCAATGCTCTGGATGTTGTTATCATCAGATTGAAATATTGTAACTTACCAGGGTTAGGAATTCTGGTATATTCAGAATGAAAGGTTGTAACTTGTCAATGATCTAAACGCCGTTATAATCAGTCTAAAATGTTGTACCTTGCAAATGATATGAATGCGGATATCATCAGACTGAGATGTTGTAACTTGCCAATGCTATAAATACTGTTATTATGAGATTGAAATGGTGTGACTTGCCAAAGATCTGAAGGCTGTGATCATCAAACAAAAATGTCATATCTTGCCAATGATATGAATGATGTTATTATAATACTGACATTTTGTAAATTGCCAATGATTTGAATGCGGTTATCATCATACCTAAAGGTTGTGACCGACCAAAGTTCTGAATGCTGTTATCAGACTTAAATGTTGTAACATGTCATTGATCTAAATGCTGTTATCATCATAATAAAATGTAGCTTACCAATTATCTGACTATCCTCTGACTGAAATGTTGTAGCTTACCAATGTTCTGGATGCTGATACCATCGGATTGGTCATCTTGTTTCTCACAATCTGTCTTTCTCTCAGGGTTCTGATTCCACCACGTCTCCTTCAACTTCTCCAGCTTACGTTTATTCAATAGTTGGAGGATTCTAGAAGGGCATACATACATACACTGAAGATACAATCTTTAAATGCATTAGCTATTAAATAGACAGTAAATATACTGTGATAAAATGGTGACTATCTCACTGGTGAGGTGTGCTTTTATCCAGTGTCCCCTCTGAAAATTTAAAAAAATAATACATTTATAAAAAAGAGACCATCAATTCATTCAAATGGAATGCATTTTCGGCACATTCCTCTTAGCCACAAACTCGACTCGATACAAAACTGGTTGGGAACTCTTGACTGTGCATGTGGGGAAGGTGGAACTGCTCGCTGAGACCCAAAAGATCAAGGCAGTATGTCACCAATCTAATATTCGGTGAGAAAAAGTTTACTTTATTACTTACTGAGGTTCTTAGCACTAATAAAACCTTTTAATCCAATGCCGTACGTCTATTCACGGTGTAGTATTCTAGTAACACAATCATAATGATAACGTCTCATTATTGGAATAGCTTCGGATAAGTTTGATGTGTGGAACGTATATTCATAAAGCTATTTTTTGTATTTTCTAATACATTGTTGAACTAATAAATCTTAAATATAGCTTATAACAATTATATTTCGTCTACTTTTTCTCCGTGAAGCTAAAGTAATAACTATGGCGTTAAGATCAAACCATCTGAACAAGTTTCTCCTAAAGACTTTACTAAAGTTAAATATTCACAGGAAGAACCTTATCTTATGTAGAATCTTTACTAGATCTATTTTCACGCATCTATAAACCAATTCATATAATTCAAAGTACAAGTGTCAATTTTGATGGATATTATCAGTACCTATAAAATAACACTTGTAAAATGTGTTCAACTAATGCTGCAAAAGAGTGTGCATGTGTGTGTATACTTTCTAAAAGGCTTTTCCTATTAAAATTGGATTGTACTTATTACTATATAGACCATGTATGTTTAGCCATTTCCCAGTAAATGATCGGACAAATATCTTTCTGGGAGGGACTCTTTCGATTTTGTACAAATCGCTATGTCATTCAAAAAAAGGTATTGCATATTGAATAACATTTTGCCTGTTGGTATTGTTTGGTGATATATATATATATATATATATAAACTATCTGTAGTACCCTGCTTCACCAGGGTTTAATCCGGTTTGTGAAATACTGGATACAGACAGTTTAAACACTTATGCTTGGTTCGAATTATCTTTAATTTATGAATACAATGACTTCCATCTTCAAAAATGAGTAGCTTATAAATAAATTAATATATTTTGTTAATTTGATAAAATTAAAGAAACTGTTGATTTAATTCAGTGCTTCCTTTTAAGCGACAGTGGATGTTTTCTCCTCTGGTGGTAAAATAAACAGATTTTTACATTCGCAAACTCAGGAGCAAGTGAAACAAAGCTGGCCTTAGGTAAATCCACACCTGCTAATTTAAGAGCCTGGCCTTGAGATTTATCGATGGTCATTAAGGGAGAGTGGGGGAATCATGCGCGGCGTGTAATCGTGCGCACCAAGATTTTTCATATTCCGCGGTATTATTAGTGACTCCGACTGGTGCTGCGCTCTTGTTTTTGCTATGCACAACAATGACGTACAATCATAGTTTCGCCATTTCCTTTTTCAAGGGCGTGGGAGCTGGATTACAAAAACAGTGTTGTGTCTTGAAATTTTCATTCTTCACAAAATAACAAGGTGAGACTACAGTTCTCATTTAATTATATTTATCTAATTGTATTCTTAAATTGCAGCATTTACTGTTCTTTTACATGTATTCATATTTATTGTATACATTGCTGGTGTCCTTGTTACAAATATGTTTTGTTTTGAAACTGCTATGGGGTAATGATGCGCAGTAACGGTGTAGGTGCGCACAGTTCCCCATACACAGTTAAATGCGAAACGATATTAATGCCAAACTGATCCGTGTTTGTTCTCAGATGCCGAGAAATTACATTCGGAAAACTCAGATAAACTCTTACACACCAGAAAATTAAAAAAGGCAATTAATGCAATAAAAAACAATGGCAGGAAAATAAGGGAGGTTGGGAGAAGTTTCAATATACCAGAGTCAACTCTAAGGAAACAGCTTCTAAAAAATCGGCCTGTTCCTCCTCGTCTAGGTCGTAAAGGTGTATTCTCAAAAGAAGTGGAGACAGAATTAAAGGACTATATTCTGACACTAGCTAAATTATTCTATGGCTTAACGCCCAGGGAACTAAGGCGGTTAGCATTTAGGTTCGCTGAAGAAAATAATATCCCTAAAGTTTTAGTAAACAGAAAGGTTTAGCTGGCAAGGATTGGCTTTATGGCTTCTTAAAGCGAAATCCTGAGGTAACACTTAGACAACCTGAAGGAACAAGCTTAAACAGGATTGCTGCTTTTAATGCTGAAGAAACAAAACTATTCTATTCTAATCTTGAGAAAGTTATGGGGGCATTCAAATTTGAACAAAATAGGATATTTAATGTGGACGAAACAGGCATAACAACAGTACCAAAAAAATGCCCTAAAGTGTATGGACTGAAAGGGGCCAAAAAGGTTGGTGCTGCTATTTCTGCTGAGCGAGGGCGAACTATTACAGCCGTTTTCTCAATGAGTGCTGCTGGAAACTACATTCCACCTATGTTAATACATCCCAGAAAACGAATGACTCCTATACTTCAGAAAAATGGGCCTATTGGTGCTTCCTACAAGTGTTCAAAGAACGGATGGATGAATTCTGACCTTTTTCTTGACTGGTTATCTCACTTCGTAAAACATGCAAAGCCCACATCAACTGATCCTATTCTTCTAGTTCTAGATAACCATTCCAGCCATATTTCGATTGGGACATATGATTTTTGTAAGACAAATTTTATTCATATGGTGTCACTTCCACCCCACACATCCCATTATCTTCAGCCTCTAGATTTAACTTTCTTTAGTCCTCTGAAGGGTGCACTTTACAGGGAATATGACCTTTATCTATCCACTACAGGCCATGAAAACATTACCAAATATGACATAGCAGAGCTTTTAAATAAAGCTTTCATGAAAATCGCCACCATGGAGAAGGCAGTTTGAGGTTTTCGATCCGCTGGAATATTTCCACTAAACCCTGATAAATTTAACGAAGAAGATTTTGCTCCTGCTAGCAAAGTAAGACAGTTTATAGTTGAAGCTTCTACTGAATCCGGAACTCCTATTTCTGCACGAGTTTCTGACCCCGAACTTCAGCCTAAATATATAGATCAAACCAGGCCACAGAAAGATTGTCGGACCGATGGACATCCATATGCACAGCCTGTTCAAGATCCTGTACCATCAACATCTAAAACTAATTTGTTTTTCACTATTTCACCAATTCCAGAAACGAAGATTGAAAAACAAGTAGGGCTAGGAAGAAAGTTGTGTGGAAAACAACACTCGGAAATATTAACCAGCTCACCAGTGAAACGAAAATTAGAAGTAGCTCAAGAAAAGAAAAGAATTATAGAAGAAAAAAAAATCAGAGATTAGAAATAAATCTGGAAATGTGGTGCGAAGGTGCTTCGACCAATTATCACAACACAAGAAGAGTAGAGGATAAAAGAAAATAAAGAAGCAACGAACATCCGTGTCATCCGAAGTAGACGGTTCCAAACTTAGGGATGATGAAATGGACAAAGCGGTCCTAGCAAAAACTGGCAAAGAACCTAATGAATTGTGTTTTATCTGTGGAGAAGTTGGAAGAGACAAGGAATTGTGGTACAGGTGTGTTTCGTGCTCATCTTGGAATCATGCGGAGTGCACTGGAGTTGATACCCCAAAAGATTATGTGTGCGATTTTTGTACAAAATGAAACTTGAAAAACTGGGGTAAATAATATTTTGGTAACTTAGCCACTATTTTGTTATATTTCAATTTCCTTTCATAAAAATAAATTTACCTTGAAATTATAAAATATATATAAATTTAGCTGTTTATGTATCTATCACCTGACCTTGTTTTCAATGTGATTTCCAAACATTAATACTGCGCACCATTGCCCACCCTCTGCGCATAATTACCCCAGAGGGTGGGGAAACGTGCGCAAATACATTCCTATGCTTTTTTCAATATTATTCGATTATGTATAGTTATTAATCAAATATGTTTCTACCAAATGAAAGTAGAATAGCCAAGGTTCTCTTGCATGTAGTTACATTTGTGATATATATAGTAGCATTACTACAGAAATAAATCTCGCTTAGGGGCGCACCATTCCCCACTTTCCCTTACAAAGCATGGTTTAGCTGGAAACTGTATCCTTTAAAATTGAAATGGGAAATCGGATGGGATCATTGGAATTCTGAGAATGAAAACTGTCTCCCCTATAGAACACCCTGTAAGAATTACCACTCCTATAATGTGACTCTTTAATGATTTCACTTGCAATCTTGTTTCATTGCACAATTTTGGTTGAGCCAAATTCCTAAGAAAAATTATAGGAACCCTAACTTTTAGTTTAAGGACGTGACCGGGTTATTATTATTAAGTGTCCTGTCTTACGGCAGGTTATTCTTTTAATCAGTAAACTTAGACCACCAATGTGCCCTGTCTTTTGTCTCCTCCTTCAACTCCCAGAATGCTCTTATTTACTTAAAGTCAACCAATATTTAAATTATCCGTCTTCCTAAGCTCATATTTCCCTCAACTTTGCCTTCCATGACATCTTGCAGAAGACAATTCTTCCTAAGGATGTGTCCGATCAAATTTTTTTTGTACCAAAGAATCACATCCAACATTGTTATCATCTCACCCACTCTTCTTAGGACTTCTTAATTTATCAACCTGTCTGTCAAACTGATATCATCAAGTTTTCTCTAGCACCACATTTAAAAGCTCCAAATTAATAATTTTCCATCTCCCTGAGAGTCCACGTTTCTGCTCCATACAGTGCGATGCTCCAAATGTCAAATGTCCTTGGATATTATAAGTTATGGGCACGTTCAAGCCTAGTACTTGAACAATTAATGTAGTTGTTTGGTGATAATATTAAATTAACAACATTAACAAAGAAAAATAAATATATAGTTGAAATGGTCGAGAGCTTAGAGCTAAAAAACCCTGACCCCTTTGCATATGGGACTCGACACTCATTGGCTATTAGGGGTAGGAGAGACAAGGGGGTGGGGTGTCAATTTGGCAACGCTAATTCAATGAGTGTGGCAGAACCGATCTTTCTATTCTATTAACTGCTTAACCTGGAAACACTACAGGACACGAAACTGATAATAGCTTAACTATTTAACTCATGAAATATATTCAAACCCTTAATCTCTCAAAAATACTTATTACTGATTCGCTACTTACTTTCAGTGTGGAAGAACAATAATATTCTTATGGAAGAAAGCGAGCCAACCATTAGTGTCGTTACCATCATAATTTACTCAACAGCAAATTATCTGCTTGCCAGATGTCCGCTATTTAAATCCTATGTTTATTACCAATTGGAATGAGTATAACTTGGTTTATTCTGAGACATTACAAACATGACGCGATTTTAACGATTTGAGGTGACAAGATCTAAATGTTATGCCGATTCTTTAAGTGGGGGTAAATGAACAGCACAAATTTTCTCCTTAACTGTTCCTGCTCCTTTTAGTAATAATAAGCATCTAAACATATATTTTCAAGAAGGGCCAGTGCATCTATTTGCAACCTTTATTGAATCCGGACCCTGATGTTAAACTCTGACCACTCACGCGTTATTGAACTGATCTTTGAGAGGTGAGCCTTGCTGAACGGCGATGGCGTAAGGTTTCCTGGAGAACTCTTCTCCCACCATCTGAAGGTCACAATTGGTCAGGACTTCGTATCTGATGTCTGTCGCATCCCCTTTTCAAACAAAATAGTGAAAAAAAATCAAGATACATGGTTAGTAATGACTTAATCTGAAGGGAAAAGAGATAATAAAGAAACAACTGTGATAATCACACGTTGAGCACCACCTCTTGTGCATCCGGAGGAATTCGAACCCCCACTTTAATCAACTAATCTAAATCACTCTAACATTTTGGGTAGTTCCTATTCAACTAATCACCTTATGAAAATTATAAATGCTGTTCATAAATAAGCTAAAGTTTTACTTAATCCTCAAGGAATGCAAGGAAGAAAATTTTATCTTTATTTCCGTCTTTTCAACGGTTTTATTTAATAATTTTCTGGGTTTACTTCCCTCCATTCCATAAAATCTAGACACATAGATTTAACTCTTACCTTAGATTTACCTTTAATATTAATATTAATAATTTTTATAATAATTAATCACACACAACATATAGTACCTCTAGGAACAACCCCTGTACGTATACTATATGCATATAATATAACATTAAATATTATTTCATCATATGAGTCCTTAATTTTTTTACTTGGAATGTTATTATTCATCCTCATTTTATGAGAAATAACGAAGACAAAATCGACAAATTTTAATATAATCTCTTACCTCTAATTATATTGAATGATTTCAAAAACCTCCTCCTAGAGAACATAGGTATGCTGAAATACCTTTATTATTACACCATACTCTAATATGGCAGAACAATTGTGTTGGTTTTAAGATCCATGCATGACGAATGTTATCTTTTGTTTGAAATTTTAATGTCAGCCAAATGCCAATGACCAGATTTAAGTTTTCAAAATGAGCAGCTTACTCAATTAGGCTGCTTCTTCATCTCTTTCTGATATCTAAGCTCCTCTCTTCTTCCCCCCTCCCCCACTCCCTCAAACAAAACCCCGCAGCTATCGATTATTTCCTCACAGTTAGTTAAAAATATAATTGGTACGATGCTTAGAACCAAATTTTCGAAAACAGATTTTTAGTAAAATAATGTTAAGAATATTTTTCTTAGAAAAACAAGTATGCCTATATAGTTTTCGTAGTCACAATACACTGTTCAAATATAAATTTCAAACAAAATTATTCACACAATTTTTCTAAATTTAAATTTTCAAAAATACTACCCAGATACTAATTTTGAATAGAACCGTTAGTTCTTTGTTAGATAAATTTATTGAAATATAAATAAAATAGAAGGTGATGTTGCAATGGTTATTTATAGCGAGCGACCATGCGCTCGTACGATTTGATCAGAGGAAACTGTCTAAAACATGTGTACAACATCAGGCATTACAAGTCGACTTACAAGTACTGCGAATAGCATAAAAATTACAAATGGTACTACAATAGCTTTTTTTAATGCATATAATAAGTCATCATCAAATTATAATTAGTTTAAAAAATATATAAAATAATTTATTTTGCTAAATAATTACCAGATACCCACTTTGAGCTAAATCCTTAGAGCCGTATTTAAAATATTTCAAATAAAATCGGTCATCAGTAAATTACTTTTGGATTAATTTTTTTCCAAAAATTAAAAAACTATAAAATTTTATTTCTAATGTCAAAATCACCACAGTTTAAACAAAATCACTATAGCTTTTTTAATAATATTTTGAAATTTTTAAAAACTACTCCTCAGTAAACTACACTTCAATGAATTGTTTTACTCAAATCCAAGCATACAGTGTTATTAGGACTTCAAACACATCCTAGATTGTTTTAATGGTTAGAGGAACTATTTAAAAAAAATCCATAAAACCGTTTCGGATTTGTAGCCAGGGACAGACAGACAGACTGGCAGAGAGACAAAGGTACAGACAAAGTTTTAAAATCAACTTTTTTTGTTCGGGGGAACATAAATCGTAAAGATTCATCATAATCTCAAGATATAGTTTTTTTGACGATTATAATTCTTTATCTTGATATGATAAGGTAAAAATCAGTTACAAACGTCAAGCTTAAGACTATTATGCAATGTACTTTGAATTCAGTTAGGACCCCCGAAAATGATCACGTCTAGTTATTATGTAATCATAATGGCTTGTACGATATATGCTTCATCTGTAAAATATATCAAGAAATAGTACTTCAATTTTAATATCCAAACATTCCTTGCAAAGGTAATAAAATTACCAAAATCCAATGTCCTGGTGTGTCGGTGCATTGCCCTACCTCCTAGTGGTAGTGACACCGACAACGGTATAATGGCCGGCAAGGCAGTCTATATAGTAGGGAGACTGTTTTTAGGAATAGTGTGAGCACGCTCAGGGTTGGACTGAGCAATGGTTGTACTTGTGTTATATTGGCTCCAAATGTGCCAACACCGATTGGTACAGTATCCTTACCGTAGGCAGTGAATACTGTCATGGGTGCGTGTATGATCAAGGCC
>JBCFYV010000012.1:19516212-19537579 GCA_039000515.1 Timema cristinae | reverse complement strand
ATCACCCGTTAAGTATATAAAAATTATTTATAAAATACCCAAACGGAAAACGATACAAACATAATAGCTTCAATATATTTTATGCTCTTCCCAAAGAAAATTTCTGGGTGCTCATTTACAATACTAACAAAATTGGTCCACTACTGAGCAAAACTTTCCTCTTGTGAACCGCTTGCCATATTTGTTTAAAACAAACAAAACCATTGACACGTTATTATTTTCCCCATCCCAAAATACAGGAGAGTAACATGCTTTTAGGAGTTTCAGGGCACAGGAAGTAGTGTGAGGAGGTATTCTTATGGGCGCTTATAGCTGCATAGGATTTTCGGGGCATTGGGAGGGTAGGGGGAGGGGGATGATCCTGAGTCACCAGAGGAGACGGTGGTCGCGGGGGACGGGTTGTATGATTGGTTCAGAATACTTATCCGGAAGTCCCCCCCTCCCCTCACCCCTTTACCTCCCGCGCCGTAGTCTCGCGTGTTCCCCCCTTCCAGCGGCGTGGATTCGAGGGTACGGAGAAGGAGGTGTGGCATTAGAGAAAGGCTGGTATTATTGGTCGAGAAAAAGAATCTCGTTATAAGTTTCCCACGAACTAAAAAGGGTTAACCTTTAATCCTAGTGTTATGATTCAGGCTTCTCTAAGCCCGAGTTGAGAAAAAGGTCCTTCTTTCCGACGGTGACAAATGAAGAATGTTTTCCTGGCGGCTTAGTCCCCCTTGTTCTTTCCCTACTCTGTATGTGACACGTGAAAAATGTTTTCCTGTAAATTAGGGAGGCCGGCTCTGCTCCCCTAACCGAGAGAGTGCTTTAACTCAGGAAGTTAACATCTGTTTCGCAGGAAGTTAACATCTGCGTGGGTCTCAGATTCATTTTGGAAGGAAATGGTCTGTGAGAATTTTACAAGAGGGGACTTCTCACGCAGTAAAGAGGGAGGAGTCAAACCCTTTTTTCGCACCGCCTCCTGGAGAGGGGGAGTAGTTTATTTCTATATATTGAGTTACCCCTTTAAGTAGAATCCATTATCTTTTAAATCTTTATATTCTAAACAACATCATCAAGAATGTCTAGTGAATATTCAGCTGCGCTTTTGTCAGCAATCGGTTCGAGTGAGATAGTGTCAAGGAAGCTGACAGATTTAGAGATAGGTCATGGTTATTATATCACTAATATAAAAGACGTGACGACGAGATATGGACGCAGAGTTCTCACTTTGTTGGAGAACAAATATAACGTGTGGTTACCGGCTCGATTTTCCCTGCTTACCGACGCTCAGCTGAAGGAGCTCTCCAAAGCCGATCTACTCCTAGTCTACCGGGTATTTCCAAAAACAGCAAGACGGCACTGATAAACTTCGAAGGTATGTTTATTACAATCATTTCTAAGATTAATCAAATCAATCGAAATATGTTTTTTTTCAGGTAGGATGTACAGAGTATGGGGTTTTTCAAATCTCCCTCTACGCAAATGTGGGTTCTTTTCCTCTAATTTCTGTAATTTTACAAATAATAACGCATATTTTCTCAAAAAAAACCCTTCCTTCAGGTTATCTTGTGAATGTCAGACCTCCACCGTGGTTCGGATCCCACGTTAAACTGGGGGTCCTTCTTTTCATCTTACCATTAATCGAAAGATGTATTTTTTTTCCAACTCTACGCAAATGTGGGTTCTTTTCCTCTAATTTCTGTGATTTTACAAATAATAACGCATATTTTCTCAAAAAAACCCTTCCTTCAGGTTATCTTGTGAATGCCAGGCCTCCACCGTGGTTCGGATTCCACGTTAAACTGTAGCTCCTTCATTTCACCTCACCATTAATCGAAAGATGTTTTTTTTTTTCCAACTCTACGCAAATGTGGGTTCTTTTCCTCTAATTTCTGTAATTTTACAAATAATAACGCATATTTTCTCAAAAAAACCCTTCCTTCAGGCTATCTTGCGAATGTCAGACCACCACCGTGGTTCGGATTCCACGTTAAACTGTGGATCCTTCATTTCATCTCACCATTAATCGAAATATGTATTTTTTTTCAACTCTACGCAAATGTGGGTTCATTTCCTCTAATTTCTGTGATTTTACAAATAATAATAACGCATATTTTCTCAAAAAAAAACCTTCCTTCAGGTTATCTTGTGAATGTCAGACCGCCACCATGGTTCGGATTCCACGTTAAACTGTAGAACTTTCTTTTCATCTCACCATTACACATTAGCGTATAAACCGAACGGGTGGTAAGATAATACATAATAGTCTACGCTTCCTCATTGATTCGTTCAAATCTCAGTCATGCTGAATGATGGCGCTAAAACATTATCAATGTTAGCTTTAAATAACCCATATGATAATAACAATAATAGTAAATGCAAGTATTCAATTGTTATGTGACGAACCAAGACAAAACTTGAGATTGCCTTTAAGCTTAGATAATGTGATAAGCAGTCAAGCTATACAAGTAGTAGGAATAGAGTTTCACAGGCGTTGCTGTATTTTATTGATGCAAGTAGAAACCAAATTTGAAAGATTTCCTTAAAAGTTTTTTAGCATTAATTTGTGCTAAAGTGTTATATATAAATCACGTACGGTAGAGAGGTAAGTTCTAATGTATAATCCTCTAACAAACATTACTTCGAACCCCCAATCTTACTGTCTACATCAGGACAATCTAATGTATTTTCGAGTCATACATTTAATATGATTTTAGTTAATCTAATTAGAGGTATTCAGTTCCTAGCATCACGTCTTACTACCCGTTCGAGTTATACGCTAATATTTTTAGATATAAGAAAAGGGTTATATTTATATGAAGTGTACTCGCTTTTGCATGAAGTAGAATCGTAAACCTTTTTTGAGAAAATCACCCTCAGTACACACGACCTAGATTCGAACCTTGATCCTTCTCACTCTTACTCTACGTAAATGCGGGCTCACTTCCTCTACACAGACGATTCAGACCTTTAAATGTGTATACATCCCGAATTAAACACACACACACACACATACACATACACGCACACACATACACACACACACACGCACACACACACACACACATACACATACACATACACATACACATACACACACACACACACGCATTAGCTTCAATGTTTGTATATCATACACACACACACACACACGCACGCACACACACACACACACACGCACACACACACACACACATACACATACACATACACATACACATAGACATACACACACACACACACACGCATTAGCTTCAATGTTTGTATATCATGGCTTCATGAACAGCTGACTAGACGTCCCTGTTTTGTTTTTATAGCTGTCTCAGAGCCGCTCGAAGAGATCATAGAACAAGTTGACCCGAAATGAAGAAGATAATACTGAGGGGAGAGTAGGGCCTTTTTAGAGCATAGTGCACCCGAACATGTCAGAACCACCGGCAAAACGATTGCGTTTATCACCTCCTATCTTTGTATCTCGGCAAACTAATGGGAATAGGGTGTATACTCTCACAGATCTAGACGTTAATGAACGACTCTTAATTAGATACATGAAACATGACGTTGCACTTCGTGAAGGGAAGTTGTATAATGCTTACATTGAGCATATACCTGGCCAGATTAAGACCTCGAGTCTACTGATATCAGACCATGACAATATAGACGTACAGATCCAAAGACTTTTGACCTTATCACGAAACTTAGGTACGGGATTTACTCAGTTTAGGCTTTACCTGGAGCCGCTAGGACTATCTATTAAACTTATTGAACAAGCATACGCTCGACGTATAAAGACATACTCAATCAGTAACGAGTTACCCTACAAGGATGTCGTACAGTTTCTCGTTGCGTGTGGAGATATTTATGTAAAAACTGTAGAAAAAGAATCAAACGCGAACGGCCCGATAAAGGTAAATTGTAGCCTCATTTGCGAGTTTAAGCATCCTACTGATGATAGAATTGAAAAGGGTTATTTCAATTCTTCTCTATACGATATATTTAACACACTAAACTTGGAGGAGAAATATGAGAATAACGTGGTCTTCCCACTCCTTGCTCAGATTGAGAGCTTTGTTTCTAGAGACTCAGGGTGGATGTACAACGGTACGTTGGAAATGAGAGTAAATTTCTCGAAAAACTCGGCTTTCACGATCGGTGCCCACGTTCAAATCCCTGAAACTATAGCCGCACGTAGAGCGCTGATAAATGTTCAAGCTGAAGAAGGACTTTGCTTCCCAGTATCCGTATTGGCGTGCCTCTTTGAGCCGACAGGGAAAGCTCAGCGTTTATCGTCTTATCCTAATTTTCGTGATGTGCTGAATCTAGATGGGATCCCGCTTCCGTTCGAAATGAGATATATTGAACGCTTCGAAAGGCTTAACGATATATCTGTTAATGTGTACACTGCAAAACACGAAGGTAGTGATTCTTATGTGGACACTGCAGACAACTCTAAAAAAATAGTGATCGTTCCCGTGCATGTCAGCGCTAAAGAGTGTGCTAGACATGTTCATTTATTCATGATAAAAGTACATGGGACGGAAAATTATCATTTCAGCGCAATCAAAAATCTGTCACGATTAATAAACCCTCAACTAACACCAACGTCTAACGCAGGACGTAGGTATTTTTGTGACCGTTGTTTGAGCTCTTTTCTGACTGAAAATAAACTTGTAAAACATAAAGAAACGTGTAAAAAATTTGGAGCGGTAAGGAGTACATTCCCTCAAGGGGAAAATAAATTCCTGACGTTCTCACAGTATAAACAACAGGAGAAAACAGGATTTATCGTGTACGCTGACT
This sequence comes from Timema cristinae, assembly GCA_039000515.1. Lineage (NCBI taxonomy): Eukaryota > Metazoa > Arthropoda > Insecta > Phasmatodea > Timematidae > Timema > Timema cristinae. The sequence goes on along the minus strand of JBCFYV010000012.1, from coordinate 19,532,797 downwards.
TGGAGAGTTTACTCGTGCCTATAGAAACGTGTGATCCTGACACGAAATTTTCTTATACTGAGAATGTACAGAATCATGTAGCCTATTCTGTAGGCATGTACACTAAATGCATTTTTAATGATAATCTCTCGGAGTATCGTCACTTCACGGGAAAAGATTGTACAGATCAATTTGTTGAAGCTCTCGTAGATACGGCAAAGCGCGTACTAGATTATTATAGTACTGTAGTTCCAATGACGCCGCTAACACCTGCTCAAAGAGATGCGCACAATACGGCTACACATTGTCATATTTGTGAAAAACCCTACGCGAATGATGATATCCGCGTTATGGATCATTGTCACTTGACAGGACTTTACCGTGGTAGCAGTCACGCAGGGTGTAATATTAATTACAAGAACCCTAGTCATCTGAGCGTGGTTATTCATAACGCACGTTGCTACGATAATTTTTTCCTTCTCGAATCACTTGTTGAACGTAGAGAAACTTATCCGTTCACAGGGGAGAGCGTTCTTGTCAATCCAGGGAAAGTTAAGGTTATTGGCGAGACAATGGGAAGATTCAAAGTAATCATGAAGTATATTCGGCACGGATTTCGAGGGATCACAATTAAAATTATAGATAGTTTCAGCTTTCTATGTACCTCCCTAGAGAAATGCGTATCTTACCTCGAACCTGAGCAGCTTAAAATCACTCGTAAGTGTCATCCTGATGATGAACGTTTCAAACTAGTCGCTCGTAAAGGGGTGTTCCCCTATGACTATATAGATTCATTTGAGCGGCTGAACGAGACTCAGTTACCGAGCAAAGATAAATTTTATAACGCGCTCACGGATACTCATATCTCTCAGGTAGACTATGATCACGCCTGTAAGGTTTGGCGGCTATTCGAATGTAAGAATCTTTGGGATTACTCGAACCTCTACCTTCATACCGACGTAACACTACTGGCCGACGTCTTTGAGAACTTTCGTGATCTTTGTATGAAAACGTATAGGCTCGATCCCGGATGGTCTCTTACGGCCCCCAGTCTAGCGTACCAAGCTCTATTGAGAATAACCCAGGTACGGCTCGAATTAATAGATGACGTAGATATGCATCAATTCATTGAGGGAGCTATTCGAGGAGGGATATGTTTCGTAGCTAATCGTCATTCTGTAGCTAATAATCGCTATATGCGTTCATTTGACCGTTCCAAACCAGAGTCTTACCTCGTTTATCTAGACGTGAATGGACTCTATTCATTTAGCATGTTGAGCTCATTACCCTATGGAGGGTTCAGATGGCTTGAAGATGATGAAATTGAACGTTTGGACGTGCTAAACGTGGAGGACGATGCGGATACGGGCTATATCTTGCAGGTAGATCTTGAATATCCACAAAATGTACATGACGCTCATTCTGACTTGCCGTTCTGTCCTGAGAAAGGGATTCCACCCGTTGGGAAACACGAGAAATTGTTAATGACTCTAGCTGATAAGACTAGGTACGTCATTCACTATCGTCATCTAAAGTTATGTTTAGTGAATGGGTTGAAACTGACGAGAGTCCACCGTGTTCTCAGTTTCAAACAATCTCCGTGAATGGCGCCGTATATTAAGCTGAACGCGGAAATGAGGAGTAAAGCAAGCAATCAGTTTGAAAACATGTTTTTCAAATTGATGAACAACGCCGCATTCGGCCGCCTTATATCTAACAAGAGGGCCTACCGTACGATAAAAATAACTACCAGGTGGGAAGGTAAATTTGGGGCTGGTAACCTTATAGCCAGTCCAAACTTTAAAAACCGTATGATTGTATCAGAAAACCTGGTCATCATTGAGATGGAACCGCAGGAGATTTACTTTGATATGCCAATTTACGCGGGATTCGCCATTTTAGAAATCTCTAAAGTAGTCATGTACGGCCTACATTACCAGGTCATGGTTCCAGCCTTCCCACCAGGTACACTAAAACTCCAATACACTGACACAGACTCGCTCCTCTACTATATAACAGTCGAGGACGCCTACCGACGACTTATCCCGTTAGCTAATGAGTATCTGGACACCTCCACTTACGGACGAGACAATGTTTACGGCATGCCTGTAGTAAATAAAGGGGTACTCGGTAAACTAAAAGACGAGACTCGAGGTCAGGTCATCACTGAGTTCATAGGTTTACGCCCTAAACTCTATTCATTTGCTGTACAAGGGGGTGGTGAGACGCTCAAAGCTAAAGGTGTCAAGAGTAGCGCGTTAAGAACGCTCTCTTTAGAGGACTATCGTAATTGTTTAATTAATGAAACGGTAGTCATGAGAGAAGCTCGTTCAATAAGAGCTGTAGGATTCAAACTTTACACTCAAAAATTTAATCGGGTCGCACTTTGCTCTATCGATGATAAACGGTACGTGTTACCCGGATCAGACAGAACTCTACCTTGGGGTCATTATTCAATAGGGGAGCAACCAACTACTTCCCTCCAAGAGACGATGATTGAAGCTGGACCATCATGTACGGGTGTCAGTGAGTGATCTACAAGCGAGCAGGCATCTACTATCCCTCATGTCAATGTTAGTGCTCTTTTTAAAAAAAGACTTGAGAAAAATAAACTAATTTAGCACATATCTGTTTAAAAAGAGTTTTCTGTAGGTATAGTCACTAGAAAAAATGTTAGTGCTTTAAAAAAATATGCTAATTTAGTATGTTACTAGAAAAAATGTTAGTGCTTTAAAAAAGACTTGAGAAAGAAATAAGCTAATTTAGTATGTATCTGTTTAAATAGAGTTTTGATTAATGTCACTAGAAAAAAGACTTGAGAAAAAGCAGGCGTATGTTTTGATTAATGTCACTAAAAAAACACACAAATGTTAGTGCTTTAAAAAGACTTGAGAAAAGTATTCTTGTTCTGTAACTTGACTGAAGAAAAAAAATAAACTAATTTAGCGTGTGTATCAGTTTAAAAAAATGTTTATCATTATATTCATTAAATAGAGTTTTCTGTGTATATATGTTTTGATTAATACAAAAGTGAATAATTAATGTCACTATACCTTTATCATTAGTGCTTTAAAAAAGACTTGACTGAAGAAAAAATATACTAATTTAGCGTGTATCTGTTTAAAAAAATGTTTATCATTATATTCATTAAATAGAGTTTTCTGTGTATATATGTTTTGATTAATACAAAAGTGAATAATTAATGTCACTATACCTTTATCATTAGTGCTTTAAAAAAGACTTGACTGAAGAAAAAATATACTAATTTAGCGTGTATCTGTTTAAAAAATGTTTATCATTATATTCATTAAATAGAGTTTTCTGTGTGTGTATTGTGCTTTTTTTACCTGACCTCTCCAAGATTACAACTCGGGCCTCCTAGAGTACATAAGGTAACAGTTAGGGTTAGAACCTAAGTCTCTCTGAGTACAGACTGGTACAATAACCGGCCTCAGTCGGGGTTACAACCTGTCCTCCCTCCAGATTACAGACATTTCTCCCCCCTCCTCTATACACATGTTAAAAGTAGTTTACGTAGCTGTTTAAAAATTGAAGGTCTAATTTTCATGGAAATAGCTTTATCTGATGGCTAGAAAAGTTTCTAAAAGGGAAGGAGGGCTATACCCGTCATCTCCTACTCTGAGGAGGAGAGGGAGAGGCAGAGAGATAGAAAGAGGGAGGGAAGAGAGAGAGAGAGAGAGATAGGAAAGATCATTTTAGATATGTTTTTTTTCCAGCCTAGTCGAGGGAAGGAGGGCTAAACCCGTCATCTCCTACTCTGAGAGAGAGAGAGAGAGAGGAGCAGAGGGGGAGGTGGAGAGAGATAGAAAGAGGGAAGGTGAGGAAGAGAGAGACAGAGAAAGAGGAAAGAAAGAGAGAGAGAGAGAGAGAGAGACATTTCTCTCCCCTCCTCTATACACATGTTAAAAGTAGTTTACGTAGCTGTTTTAAAATTGAAGGTCTAATTTTCATGGAAATAGCTTTATCTGATGGCTAGAAAAGTTTCTAAAAGGGAAGGAGGGCTATACCCGTCATCTCCTACTCTGAGAGAGAGAGAGAGAGAGAGAGAGAGAGAGAGAGAGACATTTCTCTCTCCTCCTCTATACACATGTTAAAAGTAGTTTACGTAGCTGTTTTAAAATTGAAGGTCTAATTTTCATGGAAATAGCTTTATCTGATGGCTAGAAAAGTTTCTAAAAGGGAAGGAGGGCTATACCCGTCATCTCCTACTCTGAGAGAGAGAGAGAGAGAGAGAGAGAGAGAGAGAGACATTTCTCTCCCCTCCTCTATACACATGTTAAAAGTAGTTTACGTAGCTGTTTAAAATTGAAGGTCTAATTTTCATGGAAATAGCTTTATCTGATGGCTAGAAAAGTTTCTAAAAGGGAAGGAGGGCTATACCCGTCATCTCCTACTCTGAGAGAGAGGAGGAGAGGGAGAGACAGAGAGATAGAAAGAGGGGAGAAGAGAGAGAGAGAGAGAGAGAGATAGAAAAGATCATTTTAGATATGTATTTTTCCAGCCTAGTCGAGGGAAGGATGGCTATACCCGGCACCTCCTACTCTGAGAGAGAGAGAGAGAGAGAGAGAGAGAGAGAGAGAGAGAGAGAGAGGGGCTGAGGGGAGGCCAATTATATTTAACTAGGACTGATTTAAATTTCTAGACCTAAGTACTCGATAAGCTGTAAAAAAAATATCTCGTAGGCTAGATGAGACATGTAGCCGACCCGATTTGGAACGACTGGTTGACAAGTTCATGCTTAGGTGAACAAAGTGACGGCAAAACTGGCCGACCAATTGGGACTCCAGCTAACTGATCGACAGCACACTGGTCAACATGTGTGTAAAAAGTGGTCTACAGACTGGTAAGTGACTTGTCATGCAAAAGCAGTGTCGATCACGTGGTCGTTAGAACCCGAGTCTCTCAGAGTACAGTACGAGGTAGCTAGTTACAGACTGGTGCAATAACCAGCCACAGTCAGGGTTACAACCCTGAACCTCTCAGAAAAAACGGTCTGGTACAATAACCTGGATCTCTCGGAGAACAGTCTGATACGATAATCTGGACCTCTCGGAGAACAGTCTGGTACAATAACTGACCTCCCAGAGTACAGTCAGGTACAATAATCTGGACCTCCCAGAGTACAGTCTGGTACAATAATCCTAACCTCCCAGAGTACAGTCTGGTACAATAACCCAGCCTCCCAGAGTACAGTCTGGTACAATAACAGCTCCCAGAACCGTCCCGAGATACAGTCTGGTACAATAACCCAGGCCTCCCAGAGTACAGTCTGGTACAATAATCTGAACCTCCCAGAGTACAGTCTGGTACAATAACCCAGGCCCCCCTGAGTACAGTCTGATACAATAATCTGAACCTCCCAGAGTACAGTCTGGTACAATAATCTGAACCTCCCAGAGTACAGTCTGGTACAATAATCTGGACCTCCCAGAGTACAGTCTGACACAATAATCTGGACCTCCCAGAGTACAGTCTGGTACAATAACCCAGGCCTCTCAGAGTACAGTCTGGTACAATAATCCAGGCTTCCCAGAGTACAGTCTGGCACAATAATCCGGACCTCCCAGAGTACAGTCTGGTACAATAACCCAAGCCTCCCAGAGTATAGTCTGGTACAATAACCTGAACCTCTCAAGAGTATAGTCCGCTACAATAACCTGAACCTCTCAGAGAATGACCAGGATTAGAACCTGCTCCTCTCAGAGTACAGTCTGGTACGAACCTCTCAGAGAATGTACAGGATTAGAAGCTGAACCTCTCAGAGTACAGTTTGCTGCAATAACCTGGCCTTCTCAGAGGGCGGTCTGATACACTAACGGTCGGGGTTAGAACCCAGGCCTTGGAAAAGAGAACACCAATGATGGTACATAACCTTTTAGTCTATTTAAATGGGATCACCTTAAATAATAAAGTCATGAGTACACTTGCATCCTTACCCTGTAAAGAAAACAAAAATGTTAATCGTTAATTCTTTTTTATTTTAAAAAAGAGCTCGTTACATTTCTAAGAATAATCGTTAAAAAGTTTAATACATTGCAAGTAACTGTGAAAAAGTTTTTTTAAAAGTGTTCACTCAACCCGTCTTGCAGGCTCCTCGTTCGTTTCCTCAGTAGTTTTACTCTTCTTTCCACGTGAACGTTTAGAAGCGTCAGTAGTTTTCTTCCTCCGTTTGACCGTGTCAACCTCGTCTTGACCACAGAAGCATGATAACTTATTGAAATCAATGCACTCTTTATACTCGTTTATCAAGACTATCATATGAAGCAAAGCTGGAATAACCGAACTCGTATCGTTCCGCATCGCACTCTTGGTCAGATCGCAAAAGTTTTGTCCGATCAAACTTAATATTCTTAAACCATTCGCTGAGCACTCAGACATTTTTTAAGCTTTGTACTTGTCGCTATCGGCGTTGTTGATACTCTGTGGCTGACTCAACTCTTCAGTTCCTTTAATATAGATTGTTGTGTACTGAACTTTCCACCTCCCCTCCACCAGTTTTGCGCAATGTTGCCTCATTTAAGATGTCATTTTGCTAACATCACTGCTTGAAGGGTTATAGCGGACGACTCTATCGTGTATGATTAGACAAAACGCCTTGGTATTTACCGGGATATTTTCCTCCGTCTCGAACGTTATACGACATGTCACCATACCGTCCTTGAGAGTATCTTCCTGTCGGCTGGCATCGAACACGACAATGGGTGCATGAGACTTGAAATGGGAAGGATCAAGTAAAGGTAAAGAGGCGCTCGTTCCGTAGTACGAAGTCTGGAAATTAGCATAGTCTTCGTATAATTTCGAGAAGGAATCCTGTCTAAAGTTCAAGTTCATATACTCGTAAGGGTACATGTTAGAATTTAGATAGAGTTTAGCATTACGTAAATTACAATGATCAAAAATACTTCTATCTGCAACCGTCGTATTGTTCCGTCCGGTCTGAAGCGCGAAAACAACGTAACGAGGTTTTTCCAGCAAAGTTGACGTTTTCACGGTCCAATCATGTTGATTAGAGGTGGGCACGTTAGGGTACTCGTACAATTCCCAAGTACGGAAAGGTAGCTCGATGATCCTCCCACTCTTGATGAAATTAAGCAGGTTGAGACGATTGATATCGTCAGTCTTTATATGCGGTACAAGCCAAGATATTTTACTTAACTCGATCCTAGAGGGCGTCTCTGCAGCAGGAGGTGGGGCTCTTTGTAAAGCGTTGTTGTCACCGGTCGAACGAACTAGCACCAGCTCTTGTTTCGCATTGATCAGTATTCGAGAATAATCTTCGACGAATCCTAGTATGAGACGTAAAGGAATGCATACGTCAAAGATGCCTGTTTCAGCGTGTACGTGAACTCCTTCAAGTCTCCAACCGGCGTTTGAAAGATGAGTCTGCCAACCATTCCTTATAGATAGATAGTTTTTAAGCTGAGTCGAAATACCCACATCTCTCGATTGATCAATCTCTACGCCGTTGATCTCATAGGCAATTCTTGAGAATAGATGCAGTATTCCGTTATTAACAATCCTCGAAGTGCTTCCAGGTTCTCCCGTATTCAAAAGTAGTCGTCCTTTGATATGCAGCAGAGAGCGGTGTGGTAGTGTGCATAACCCTTCTTGTTGGATAGATATCCTAAGCTCGTTCCCGTTAGCTAATGGACCGGGAATATACGAGGCGTAGGAATGATACTGGAAACTGCTCAAGGCTGTATCGAAAGCGGCAGACTCCCCAATGTTCAGAATATCCGCGCTGTCATCCATTATTTTCGTAACGAGTAACCTAGACGCCTTAAATAGAGTTTATTGGCAGGTGTTAACACTTTCACTGTCCTTCTCTCAATGTTTCGAGGAAGACTTCGCCGTCTTGTTTTATCTAGTACGAGTCCCATCCCCAGCGACTCGTTTCAGATGCAGACGTAGTGATATCGTCTCGTCCCTAAAGTTGATGATATCACCTCGTTCGTCAACAAGTCGTACCGCGATAGACTCTATTACTCGCTTCGTTACCGGAAGGTAAATGATATTGTTAGGCGCTTCCACTATCTTATAGCCTGGCGGGACGGTCATGCTGAACTCGTGAAAGGTATGACTCGGTTCTCCGTTGACGTAAGCTCCGCTAGCGAGACTGCATTCTACGCGGATGACATTCACATGAAGAATATTCACTGTATTGGTAGATATGTGCGTCTTCCCAGCAGGAAGTATGACCGAGTCGAACCCTAGCAAGGATGCAAACGTGCCAGGTCGGGTAAAGTCGATAGGTTTATTGCAAGTGATATAGCTCTTTAAAGTGCTAGGGTCACCGATAATCGAGAGCTTTACGTTACTCGGGACTTCCCTTCGCAAGAATCGATCCAACGCCTCAAGTTCATAGGTACCCGGAGGCACTGTATACTCTTTACCGTCGCAATAAAATTTATTATTACGCTCGTCAATGTTCGGTATGGAATTGAACGTGGCCAGATTGATCAGTCCGATGAACCATTCTTCTTCACGATTCTCTTCTCCGAGCAGGATATGAGGGAAGTAGTTCTCTGTCAGATTCGAACTCTGACCTGTCAGTGTAAGCGTCATAGACATATTTACTAAGTTCGAACGTCAGCGCGAGTATTTAAGGAAAGCTAAACAAAGATGACCGCATAAAACGGTACCGTACTCTTGATACCGAGTATGATTATAGGTGATGGGTATTCCTCCGAGATAACGAACAAGTTCGAGCGGCGGCCTTAGATCACCGAAACTATCGAAATAATCGGCTCGTTCACCGTTTTTCTTATACGCCACCCAATGCGTACCCTTACCGCTATCATCGTCAAGATTGATGATGGCGTTCTCCATCTTCCAAGGAGTACCGCTAGGTAAAGCATCTCTTGCAAATACTCCTCTAAAGAAGGGGATTTTTAACTCGGCGGCGTACTTGCGCAGATCCGTTTCGGTAAGGGCACGTTTAGGTAGTCATTTAATTTTCGGGTAAGGTCGTAGATACATACCTTTCCCCATAGCAATAGCTTCGAGCGTACGATTATGTCTCTGAGCCTCGTTCAATTGTTTCGTATTGGCCTTAGCACTTTGTACCGCCTTCGTGATTCCTGCAGCTCCTCCAGCGACGGCTCCAAGCGCGGCGATCAAGGGTAGTATAGGTAGAATTCCACCCTTCTTCTTACGACGCCTAGTAGTAGTAGTAGTAGGACGTCGTTGACGACGTTGAGTCTTCTTCTTCTTCTTTAGACCTGAACCCATCTTGACTTTAGCTTTCATCGCGTTGGTGACTACCCACGCGGCGGCTTTCTCACCCAACTTTGAGTCAGGCGCGAGTAATCTTTTCCACGATTTCTCGATAAGTTCACGATCTGCAGTATGACGTCCTGCAAGATCTTTCACCTTGGAGTATGCGATATCGTGCTCTTTACAGTGTCGATCTAACTCGTTTATTCCAGGATCACCCCGTTTCAATCGTTTTTCCAACTTTGTTCCCGGTCCGCAGTACTGGTATCCAGGTATATGCGCTTCAAACGGTAGATTATTGATTATCTTATCCAACAATCCTCCCCCTCTTCTTCGTCTCATGACACGTACTGATTAGCATTTATATAGGTGTGCGCATTATATAGATGAAGTAGTAGTCAACATGCGGCTCGAGAAACAGACAGATTCTTTAACTGTTCACAACAACGATCACGATGAGGGTGGAGCTTTACCTCAGAGACACGGTACGTTGTTACCCGATACTATCCGCTGCATCATCTGCGGACCTTCGAATTGCGGTAAAACCAACACCATGATCAGTCTGTTGGAGGAACCTAACGGCCTACGCTTCAAGAACGTGTACGTTTACTCTAAATCGTTGTACCAGCCCAAGTATCAACGTTTATCGAAGGTCCTCTCACTCGTTGAAGGTATGGGCTATTTCCCTTATTCCGACAACGCGGAAATTATCCCACCGTCCGAGGCTGAACCCGACTCTGTATTCATTTTCGACGACGTCGCTTGCGATAAACAGTTTAATATACAGGCTTATTTCAGTATGGGTAGACATAAGGCCATAGACTGTTTCTATCTCTGTCAGACGTACTCGCGCATCCCGAAACAGATGTTGAGAGATAACGCTAATCTTCTCATCCTATTCAGGATGGACGATACGAACCTGAGACACGTCTACGATGATCACGTAAACACAGATATGACTTTCCAAAAATTTAAGGAGGTATGCTCACTGTGTTGGAAAGAAAACAAGTACGATTTTCTGGTGGTGAGCAAAGATCATGAGTTCGATAAAGGACGATATCGCTACGGGTTCGATACCTTTATCTTGCACGATTAACAAGAACGTATATTCAGTACACGGTAAGACATCATGTCGTCCATATCTAAATTCGGTCATAGCCTCTACAAATAGAGATCTCTCATCGAGTCAGAGGGAAATCTAACTCTAAACTCTCAAGGGTATTACGACGCTAGATCGAAAAGGATCGTCAACGTCGAGTCGCCCGTCACATCTAAGGATGTCTGTAACAAGTCTTACGTCGATAGGATGGATGCAAGGCATAGTAACGAGCAGATAGTCGCTCTCAACACTGCCAAGGACCTCATCAAAGGACAGATGGAATCGCTGATCGAGGATTTGGAGAAGGATCGAATAAAATACGTTAACTTTGAGAAGAGCGCTCGTCAAGGGATGGAGAAGGTGTGGAAACTGGCTCAAGATCGTCTCGACGAAAATAAAACAGCGCTTGACGCTTTAAGTTCAAAGCTGCTAAGCCTAGAGGAGGCTTTCGAGATGCATCGAACCATTTACAACGATTTTATAGCCGGAGGTGTTCTACGCTTAAGAGGATCGGATAACAACAAGCTTTACAATGCAGACGGTGTAGTTTTGCGAAACATAGGTATGCCCTCATTACCTTCAGACGCCGCACCTAAAGCTTATGTAGACTCTATGGTTAATCGTAGTTTCATCTACATCTACTTGGATTCGAAACCTATGCGGAAGGATGCGAGACATTTCGAATTGACTCTAACGGGTGAATGTGGTTATAAGTTCAAGAGGGCAGGCATCGTTTCAACGATGGTCATGAACTTGAAAGATATTATTTGCTTGTTGAATCTTAAAATTATCGACGATCCACCTTTCGAGGTGTTCAAAGATGATTCTATATCTTTCATGATAGAAAAACGCCCGACAACGTCCAGATTTTACACGTAGAATTAGGTTTTACTTACGTTTAGATATAATGAACCGTTTCTTCACGGTAAGAGACATTCACACCTTACATCATGACGACGAAGGTCGCGGAGGATATCATAAAAGCTAGTAAGATTATTAAACGAAAGTATAAACAACTACGTGATGCCCGGCACGAGTCTGAGCACGTCGCGAATGAAACGTTCAAACCTATCACGGATCCTCTAAACAAGATGGTGAAGGCGCTCGCGGAACCTGAGGAGACGGAAGCCTTACCTGAGACATTGGAAAACAACCATCTATTGGACACTTATCTTTATTCATCTCACGCACATTCCGATAAGACCTACGGAGTTCGTCATGAAGGTGACTCCACCAAGCTCGGAGATAGTCGTATCGTATTCAACGGGAGAGACGGTACAATACTCCTTAACAATAAGACGGTACCGTATACTCGAGGACTATTAGAATTACTTTTCAGAAGAGCCCCTACCCATTATACTAAGGAGGATCTGAAAGTATACAAGTCTATGCTTGAAGAAACGAACGCGCATCGGTTGAGAAACGAACCGTACACTCGTATCAAGATGCGGGCCGGATCAAAGTATTCGTTAATCATCTAACCTATGTTTGAGGAGGAGCTTGAGGGTGAGGGTTTATACAAGATGGAGACAGGAAGAGGAGTCGATTATACCTATTGGGACGATCCTAACGAATTGGTCGATCGATTACGACTCTTGCGCGCATCTACCGAGGCTGGTCATTCCGCTCACCATAACGAGATCGTTTCTATCATTGAGGAATTACGCGAGGCGGGAATCATCGTATAAAGACGTACATCTCTTCTGTACTTTATCACAATCATGTCTGGCGTCAAGTGGGAGATTGCGCGTGAACTTCATCGTCCGGCAAGACGACGATTTCCTCGAAGACACGTTAGCGTACGAGGCTTGAACGAGCTCCTTCAGGCCGATCTAGTGGAGATGATACCTTACTCTGGATCGAATAAGGGCTTCAAGTACCTTCTCACCGTCATCGACGTGTATTCCAAGAGGGCTTGGGCCGCACCCGTCAAGACTAAGACGGGTAAGAACGTCAGTGCAGCAATGGCTCTCCTCCTCAACAAGGTGGGTTTACCTCGCGTACGTCATCTCCAAACGGATAATGGTACAGAGTTTTACAACCCTGAATTCAAAACGCTCATGAAGAGGAAGAGAATCAATCATTATTCTACATACAGCAACGTCAAGGCTAGCGTCGTGGAACGATTTAATCGTACTCTCAAGAACATGATGTGGAGGAGGTTCACGGCTAAAGGTTCATACCGATGGATCGATATGATCGATTCCTTACTGGACGAATACAACCGTACAGTACACTCGACCATAAAGATGAGACCTATAGACGTCAAGGACGATAGACTTTTACATACCGTCTATAAACGTTTCAAGATGTCAGATTCCACGCCGAACATTTTTAAAGTAGGTGATATAGTTCGTATCAGCAAGTATAAGGACGTTTTTGAAAAGGGTTATACCGCGAACTGGTCGACCGAACTGTTTAAAATACGTAACGTCGTCGAGACTAATCCAAGGACCTTCCTACTCGAAGATATGAAAGGTAATCCTATCACGGGAGGTTTCTACGGTAAGGAGCTTAGAAAGACTTCGTATCCGGATGTTTACCTCGTAGAGAAGATAATCAGACGTTCTGGAAATAGAGTATACGTCAAATGGTTAGGGTTCGACTCGTCTCACAATTCATGGATCGAGGCGAAGGATATAGTGTAGAAGGAGGGGAGGGCGCGTTCCCCTCCTCCATCCCGAGCGTATAAAGCGGGCGTGAGGCGGGGAGACGTATCTCATTCAACATGTTTAGCCGGTTGGGTTACCGTCTGGAGGACATGAGCGATATTAAGATTTCGAACGGCGGTTTAGAATATCATATCGCGCGCGCCGACAAAGGTTACAGCGAGTGGTGTGATTCTTCAGTGCACTGGCTCGGATGCCATAATCCCGGAATGTGGGAATCGAGTCAGTCTGTCGAACGCTGTTCTACCGCTTGCCCGGTCTACAATCTTAAGGAAGGAGACGACCCGCTAATTCTCCGGGAATCGAGTCGGTCCATCGAACGCGGTTCTACAGCTTCCCACGAGGACGAGCCGGAATCGAGTCAGCCTGGTACTACAGCTTGGCCAGAGGAGGAGGAAAACGCTTTGTGCATCGAGTTGGACCGAATCGAGCGTGAGGAACTCGATCGGGTCAAGCACGTCTCTGAACTTGAAAAGTTTCGTACGTACAACGTTCGCCGCCTAGAAGGAGACGAAGAGATCAGTGAGGATGAGGACGAACCGAACATCATAACGCTAGACTATGTAGGCAAAGTACATCTGCCCGGTAAAAACTTTGGTGCGCGCTACAGGAGCCGCTTTAACGCTTCACAGAGAGGACTGTTATATCTGGGTGAAGGCGAGTACGAACTGTTCAAGTGGTGAAGTGTTCTAACATGTTTAGAGAAAGATTTTTTTTTTTTTTTTTGTACGCATCAAGTGAAAGACTATGAGGGACTTTGGTGCGCGCTACATGAGCCGCTTTAACGCTTCACAGAGAGGACTGATATATCTGGATGAAGGCGAGTACGAACTGTTCAAGCGGTGAAGTGTTCTAACATGTTTAGAGAAAGATATTTTTTGAATGTATCATAATAAACTGTGTGAAGGCGAGTACGAACTGTTCAAGTGGTGAAGTGTTCTAACATGTTTAGACCAAACTTTAGAGAAAGATTTTTTTTGTATGTATCATAATAATCTGAGTGAGGGTGAGGATGAAGTGTTCTAACATGTTTAGACAAGACTTTAGAGAAAGATATTTTTTGTATGTATCGTAATAATCTGAGTGAAGGCGAGTACGAACTGTTCAAGTGATGAAGTATTCTAACATGTTTAGACAAGACTTTAGAGAAAGATATTTTTTTTTTGTATGCATCAAGTGAAAGACTATGAGGGAAAGAGAATTTATATGTATGTATGTATCATCATAATCTTAAGAATATACTCGCTAAATAAAAAAGTTGTACTATTTATTTAAGTCCTTGATCATAGAAATAAAAGCTAAGGTGCTATGTATGTTTCATTCGGAGCAGGAAAATATCATTTTAGATATGTATTTTTTTCCAGGCTGTTCGAGGGAAGGAGGGCTATACCCGTCATCTCCTACTCTGAGAGAGAGGGAGAGACAGAGAGGTAGAAAGAGGGGGGAAGAGAAGGAGAGAGAGAGAGACAGAGATAGAAAAGATCATTTTAGATATGTATTTTTTTCAGCATAGTCTAAAAAACTTTTCGAAGGAGAGAGAAGAGACAGAGAGATAGAAAGAGGGGAGGAGAGAAAGAGAGAGAGATAGAGAGAGAGAGAGAGAGAGAGACATTTCTCCCGTCTCTACGCACCCGCGAATCCACGCCGCTGGAAGGGGGGAACACGCGAGACTACGGCGCGGGAGGTAAAGGGGTGAGGGGAGGGGGGGACTTCCGGATAAGTATTCTGAACCAATCATACAACCCGTCCCCCGCGACCACCGTATCCTCTGGTGACTCAGGATCATCCCCCCTCATCTGCATCACATCTCCTCCCCCCTCCCCCCTACCCTCCCAATGCCCCGAAAATCCTATGCAGCTATAAGCGCCCATAAGAATACCTCCTCACACTACTTCCTGTGCCCTGAAACTCCTAAAAGCATGTTACTCAGGAGTATTTAATTTATGTGTGTCCAAGATCTCACGTCAGTAAAAATATGTACTCTGATTTTAGTTGTAAGAACAGTTTAAAAAATTAAAACATATTTACTTGCGGACAGAAGTGATAACATTGTACGCTATTATTTTTGTTATTTTATTGGTTTTGAAAATATCTCTCAAAATTAACACCTCCAGATAGCATGACTTGATTTATAGATACATTAAAATAGTTTTAGTAGCTTTAATAACTACCAAATACTGTTCTTCTTGCCAAAATCAGAGTATACTTACGCATGTGTGGTGGTTTGGAGATAAGAAGGATGCAGCGCTCGGGTTGCTGAGCAAGTACTATTCATAAAAAACGAAGTAAGTGTCGATGCAGCGTAGATTTCGTACAGGCTTACCTCTCTTTACTAGACCTTCTACCTAGCAATTCAAGATCTAACCAAGGTGGGGTGATTTTGACAGTGAATTGACAGTCTGATAGCTCTCATAACTCAATAATATAACTATATTTTGATATAATTCAAATTAGAAATGAAATTATTTATATACAATCGTCGTGGGTATAAAAAACTTGCCATCAACCAATCAACTAATCATTGCTTGTCATCTGCATCGGCATTCAATTATCGGTAGACAGTACAATGCCTCACCTGGTGTGACTCTGTATCACGAGTAGAACGATACATCACCAAGAAGGACAAGACATCATCGGGAAGTACAAGACATCATCGGGAAGTACCAGACATCATCGGGAAGTACCAGACATCATCGGGAAGTACAAGACATCATCGGGAAGTACAAGACATCGCCGGGAAGGACAAGACATCGTCGGGAAGGACGATACATCTCCGGGAAGGACAAGACATCACCGAGAAGGCCAAGACATCACCGAGAAGGACAAGACATCAACGGGAAGGACAAGACATCATCGGGAAGTACAAGACATCATCGGGAAGTACAAGACATCGCCGGGAAGGACAAGACATTGCCAAGAAGAACAAGGCATCGCCGAGAAGGACAAGACATCACCGGGAAGGACAAGACATCGCCGAGAAGGCCAAGACATCACCGAAAAGGACAAGACATTGCCGGGAAGGACAAGACATCACCGGGAAGGACAAGACATCACCGGGAAGGACAAGACATCGCCGGGAAGGACAAGACATCGCCGAGAAGGACAAGACATTGCCGGGAAGGACAAGACATCACCGGGAAGGACAAGACATCGCCGGGAAGAACAAGACATCACCGGGAAGGACAAGACATCACCGAGAAGGACTAGACATTGCCAAGAAGGACAAGACATCACCGGGAAGGACAAGACATCGCCGGGAAGGACAAGACATCGCCGGGAAGGACAAGACATTTCCAAGAAGGACAAGACATTGCCAAGAAGGACAAGACATCACCGGGAAGGACAAGACATTGCCGGGAAGGACAAGACATCGCCGAGAAGAACAATACATCACCGGGAAGGACAAGACATCGCTGAGAAGAACAAGACATCACCGAGAAGGACTAAACATTGCCAAGAAGGACAAGACATCACCGGGAAGGACAAGACATTGCCAAGAAGAACAAGACATCGCCGGGAAAGACAACACATCGCCGATATACATAACTGAGTGACATTAATAGGCTAACAGTATTTGTTGTATTTTTGGCAAATTTTATTT